>JAAMPD010002980.1:0-11989 GCA_025266255.1 Trissolcus basalis
TTTTCTATAAACTATAGGAAAAACAGTATGAATCTTATACGACTTACTTCAAGAAATTAAAAATTCTTATCAAAATCGTTTAAGATTCATACAATTTTTCATATAGTTGAATATAATTTTTCCTATAGTTTACAGGAAAATATTAGAAACAATGCTTAGTGTAGCCTAATCCCTATAAACTATAGCAGTTTTTCCAAAATATTTTTCTGCGTGTATGTATCATTCCCACAGGGATAAAAATATACGCGGAAATATATTTCAAATTTATATTTTTTATATAAATTAAATATATTTTTTCGATAAAATATATATTTATTTTATATATCATTTATCTAACTTATTGCCGCTGTATAAATGATTTATAAATCACGTATATGTGAAATATACACAAATATATTTTAAATATAAAATATATGTGAAAAATATTTCAAAATATATTTTTGTCCGTGTGGGTTATATACCCTAATGTTCTCTTATTTCGATTTAAATTTCGAAAAATCAGTGAAAATTTTCATGGTGGAAAGACTTTTCTCTTTTTGCAGATGAATAAATTTGATATGCAGTTGCATCGTTCACGTGTATAAATGATGTTGTTGAAGGTGTGGCTTGAGAGCGAAGCAATGAATATATTTGCATATCAGGGTAATTACTGAAGCTGTCACTTGTACAAAATACCGGGCGACAACAGTGCAAGGTCACGCTCAGTTGCCAAATATGCATGCATCCTTCGCCCTGGGCCAAGTATACGTCTAAGCTGATTCTATGCATATAGCGAACCACAAGTAGGGCGAAAATCGTCAATTAGTTCTCAACTATGTTACATCATGGCTACTATCCATGCATCGCAGTACATCGACTTTGCCAATTCGCACGTTTATATCCATCAGTTTCCTCCCAAATTATCTTCACGATCGCCATTTTGTCCCGAAATTGATTTTCAACTTTTGAAACCGTTCGAGCTGAAATATTCCAAAATTTAACACCCGAGGACAAGAACAATTCGCGAATAATATTTTGAGCGAAGAAAGGACCTTTAGAATAATTTATAATAATTTCAGTATCGATCATTGTTTTTTTTCTGCGAACAAAAATCGTGTAGAATTCAAAATGTGCGTTGGCTATAAAACATTTATAGTTTACTTCAGTTTTCTGTTTTGTCAGTTTTATTTTTTTATATTTGTTCCCTTTTTCTATAGCAAGAGTGTTTAAATTTTTATTTTCTTTCCGTTCGAGATAGCGTGTCCCAAAGTATCAGGACATGTTTTTTTAATATTATCAGTTTGTTCATAAAGTTCGATAGATGCCTAAAACATTTTTTCAATATCTTTTCAAAGGAGAAATATATTGTAAAAATTCAAGTTTTGTTACTAATTAAAATTAATAATACTAATAATGATAATAAAATGAAACACAATTTTTTCAAAAAGAAACTAAACTCTAATAAAATTAAAATAAAAAATTTTAATTTCTATGTCCCTATAGATTCATTTTAGATACAAATTCTTATTGGTGTCTCTTGTAGCAATTGACAATTTTTGGTCAATTTTTTGTCTGCTCATAAAGCGTGACTCTCAAATTTGTGCCTCGAAGCGCATTAGTGCAAGTACAATGAGTTCGGGTAAGTGTAACCTAAGATTTCATTAGTTAACACCCTGCTGCACACCTGAAAATTTATGGCACGACCGCTTGTGTGGAAACACTACCACTGTTTTGGCATCTCGCAGACGACGGCGTATTCTTCCTCAGTAGAGGGTGCATATATTAATTAAGTGACAGCATATAGCTCGACGCTCATTGTGTCAACGAAAAACATCACAGTTGATTCAACCGAAAGTTATCCTCCTGAGCTCGACTCTCTAATCCTTATCAATTTCACTTACCCGGCTGATAAAAAACCGCTCGATTCGTGTCTCATCTTAAAGAGCACCATCGCACGCTCGAGATCAAAATTCAAACGATTAATATCATGAAAAGTATTTATATTCTCGAATTGAACATTTTCGATCCGTGTTTATAAAGCGTGGGTGAAACAAATCGCGGTCTTATCGGCATCAGTATTTCAGATAACAACTTTTGCCTCGCATTCGCCGTCTGTTTCGCTCTTTCCAACTCGTATGTTTGCGGCATTCTCTTTCGCATGCACTCGAACAGAACAACCCGTCGGATCTGACGATTAAACTTTCGAAAACTGTTTGCATGAATAGAAACCGCAACGAATACATGTAGCGAAGCGTTGAGTGCTGACAATTAACACTTCGCCCGTGGAATGAGCGATCGAGAAAATTTGCGCAAACATATTTTTTGCCACCGCGAGTATCTTCCGTCGGTTATTTTTGTCCACGCGTCAACAAATCGTTTCGCCAACTTCCATCCAACCGAGACCTAGACACCACCAGAAGACCACCATAAAAATGTTTAATTTTCAGTTAATTACCCCCTCCCCCTCCCCCTCGTACCCCACTTTTTATATGCTTTCGTCGCGGTGTTGCGGGAAAATTTATTTTTGTCGCACTATCTGTGCAGAGTGGCTTAATTACCATTTTCCGCGGAAATGTAAAGCACTTGAGTCGCTGAAATTCCGGGATTCTCCAGCGGCGAAACCGCGCGCTACATGTAAAAGGAGAAATGTCGGGAAGTCGGGTAGCCTCCACCCTTTCTTGCACCGGCGACCCTTCATAAATCCGCTGGCCTATTGCTCTGCCCTTTTTCTCGCATTCCGCCTCTGTCTCGTACAATTGTAAATAAGCCGGCGGATTTTTAATTATGGATACTTTGCATTTCGAAATTCTATCATGAAAATTAGTTTGCTCTTGCTGCTCTCGCGGTTTGTCCTGCGATTGCGATATTATGCATCGACAAAAGTAATCAATGTTCGACTTAAAAGGTGGATTCACGCAGCGGCGCGGAGAGCTGTTTTCTTTCTTTTTTTTTTTTTTTTTTCGATTGCGCGCTCCAACTGTCGACATTTTGTTGTGAAAACAAAGCAACATAAAGAAAGCAATCGAGGCTTTCGACAGTGAAGAAAGAAAGGAAGGAAGCGATGTGACCCTATCTATTCCCGGTTTCAATGTGTATGCGATACAGCGTTCGTAATTAAAAACGACGAAATAAAAGAGAGACCGACCAAAGGCAGACTCTCTTTTCATGTAGCCGCTCCAGGCGAGGTATCTGTATCTAAAATGAAGTGGGTGGTTGTACCAGTATCCGCGGTTGTAATTAATCATCTCAGACGAACGGTTCTTCTTGTTTTCCTCCCGACGTCGTTATTATTTTTAAGTTCATTTCAATCGATAAAAATTGGTGCATAAGTTATGAATCGTGAGTGGCAAAGGGGCTTGAGCGTAGACACGCATTGTGCTTTGAAACACTGCAGTGAAAAAAAAAAAGAAGAGAACAGAATAAGCACAAATATTGCTTCTATAAAAATATTCCCAATATTTGCACATATTTTATTGATTTAACTGAGCGGCTTTTCATACAATGAAAAAACATTTCTAATACTCGAAAATAAAAAATTATGAATAAAATCAGCTGTATCTTTCTGGATTAACAATAATATATGTAAATTTTCAACGACAATTTAAACAAACAAATGTTTGACAAATGTTTCAATATTAATCATTAATCAATACCGCTTACTTTTGAAAATTATTTCAATTGTTTCTTTTATATTTTAAGAAGAAAATGCTGTTATTTTTGAATAGCTAAAATTTATATGTTCCAAAGTGTACGTTCAAAAATGTAAATGTACATTTTTTATTTATCATGTTACATTTTATACATATATATTGAATGTATTTATTTCTTATATTTATATATATTCTTATATATTTCTATAATTCATTTATTACATATTTTGAAATTTTAAAATCGAATTGGAAGTATATTCAGGTGCATTTTTAAATTACCTTATATTTGTACATGAATTTTTTTTATAAAAAAATTATTAACTCATATTAGATGAATGTTTGAACTGCACTCTATTTGTAAATTCAACAAGAGTAATACAAAGATAACCCATTTGTTCTTGTATTCCAACTCTTAAATTAATTTCCGCAATTTTCGTTTGAATATAAAAAATGGGAATATTTGATATTGTCGACACAATGGGTCTATAAGGGATGAGTTGGCTTACTCCGATTTCTCTTATTTTAATGATGTGACTCCGGACGAAAATATAAAGTGTACAAAAGTACACAACAAAGTTTCAAAAATGTTAACATTATTCAGTTTCATGGCTCACGTTGGTTTACTTGCTTCAGCTCTTAGTTGTGCAACGTAAAATTTATGGTCTCGTAGCCTCTACGCAGTAACTAGATACACATAAACTGCGGAGCTACGTGTAATTAGTATCGTGGAAAGTGTAAATCTTTATACCCGAATGGTGATCGTACGTTCTGATTGCATCTAAATGATTTTAAAAAATGATAAAAACGCTCTTTGCATCGGGCAATAAAATTGCCCCAATTATAAGCGCCGGGCAATTCCCGAAGCGTTTATTATTTCGTCGATAGCAACATTTTGCCTATTGCTTATTTCGTGTTGATTTGTGAATCAACAAAACTTTTCGCGCGGATGAAAAAAAATGACAAACGAATGAAAAAAAAAAAAAAAAGAAAAGAAAAGTTGCTGCGAGTTTATTCAGAGTTTGAAATCAAAATTGAATTCGATTGACGGTGTGGCGCTGTGGAAATTGTCGAATCAAACTTGGTCGAAGAATTATTGTCGCCGTTATGATAATCGAATATTGCTGATGTTAACGTACATATTTCCCGACGGTAGGTTTTTACGTGAAATATCTAATAATTGTGGCTGCAATAGCGAGTATAGAACGAGTTTAAACTACTTTCCCAGCAATAAAAGAGCAAGCGAGAGGGCGCGGGGATGCGTCGCTAGTCAAGCAAGTAACGTATCCAGTTAAAAGTTTTCACAAGCTCGATGGAAAGCGGAAAAGTTTCAACGATGGCGCAGTCCGAAGTAAACGATGAGGTGAGCAGAGTAGCCTTCGAAATTGTGCATTTGCTATTCATGGGCTTCAAGACTTTGGCAGCTTTAATATCCCGTCGTTCAGGAGGTTACTGTATCGACGCTAAAAAAAACCTGCTCCACTTCGTCCTCCCCCGCAAGTTGCAGATTTTCGCTACCAAATCATTACCAACAGTTTTGTACATAACAGCTTCGTGTTTACGAGGTGTTTATCGGAAAAAAATTGCGTCTATTTGTCCGGCATGTGGTGCGGCACTTTAGTTTAGTTGTTTTTTTTTTTTTTTTTTCGGTTTTTCAACTTTGCACCTTCGTTAACGAAGATTGTTTGGAAACAGTGTATTAATTAAAACTGTCATAAAAACAGTTGAGCCGTTGCATGTCTCTTCATCCGAATCAGAGAATCACATAAATTTTCGAATTACCTTAAAAATATTACTCCACGCGTGTGGAATGTGCAGCTTCGAATAGCGTCACTTCGTATTACGATGCACTTTCGCGGTGTATTACGGTACAGTGCACGAGCGGAATTATTTTGCATTTCAAATGTCGCTCTCATTGAATAATGATTCGAGATGATTAAGTTAAAAAATTATTGTTATCATCGTGACAAATGTTGAAAATTAATTGATAATTTTCGAACTTGATAAATCATTTAAAAACAGTTATAACATTCCCGCTCATAATTCACGACCAAATTAACGAAATTTCATTTGAAAAGTAATTTACAATAATTTCAATTGCAAATGGATTATTAATTTTTTCCAAGCAAGCCGTTTCTCTCTCATCCTATAACATTTTTAGTTTCCAAGTGAACTTCAAACCACGATCCGTATTTGAATTCGAAACCTCGAAACAAACTCAAACCTCGCCGCCTAACGGTTTCTGTATTTTCTCCTCGGATATATAATCTCGTTAGACATTACTCTCAGTGAGTTTAATATTTTTTTTTTTTCACTTTTTCAGAACGACTGCTTTTTATAACTCCATGACTTTTGTCGTTTCATAAAGTCCACTTTTTTCATTAAGGTATAATCCTGATATTTCTTTCGAAATCCTTTTTACACATTAAACGTGATTTTCTATATACGCAACTTAAAAAAGTGCGGCGAAGGTACATGATTTACTATTTTCTTTTTTTTTCAAAATAATTTTTTTTCACCTCCCAATTCCCAATTGGAACACACGAGATCAAAAATGATATTGCTTTTATATTGAAAAGTAAATTTCCCCTTGTTACAACAATCGATCCGAAAATTCTAATCAATACAAGGGATATTCGAGTATAATATTGCACATAAAAAGTAATTTCGCGGGCAAGGTTGGAAGCAGGTGACAAGCGCGAAAACGGAGTATGGGGCGCAGCAACCCTTGCTGCACATCAGCGACCTCGGCTGTGCTCCTCATACTTTCATTCTCCTTTCAGCCGAACGAACATGGCGTCATCTTCACTTCCCTCGTTTGCAGTGTCTTTTTCTTTCTCGGGCGTCCCGCGGCAGTGTTGCTGGCAGATCCAGCAATTTGCAATTTAATGCCGCTTTTATTTTTATAATCGACCCGGATATGATTTTTCTTCGTTCCTCTTCTTTTTTTTTTTTTTTTCGAGGCGCACCCTTCTTGAAAACTTTACACAGGGACATCTTTATGAAGGAACGACGAGATGGATACGCCTTTGAAGAGCGTGTCAATGTTACTTTAATTCCACATCAGTTAACCCCGTTGTTTGATTCGTATTTTTATACATTTAATAATGTTACTTTTTTAATTCGAGATCAAAGCTTTCAGCGCGATGGAGAAACGAATCCAAACTGCGCACGAAAGTGAACAAAGAAAGAAAAAAAGAAGATAATTTAATTTGATAGCTTAAAAAAGACGGTTTCGTTATTTTTTATTTCAATTCCGTTTTTTGCTCACTTCTTGCAAATTTGTATAATTCGTATAAAAATGAATTCGGAGAAGTGCAAAATAGGTACACGAATGCAACTAACGATATTTGTAGCCCCGGCGCAAATCTTGACGAAACGAAGCTTGAATTAACGTCGAAATATGCGCGAAAATTTAATATGCAGTTGCAATCGACGGAGTCCTCACGTCAAAGCAGAGCTGCTGGCACCTTGCCACCCTTGTAATGCCACGAAATATAACACTTCAGATGACAATGGCATTGCTGGGGTGCGTCCTCTAGTGTGCGCGATTTCTTTTGCATATACTTGTTTGCTTTTTGTCCATTGTAATTGAAACGAGGTACGGTTGGGAAACAATTTTCAAAGCGTGCGCAATTGAAAACACAAAAGATGCTTATGTAATATCGCATCATGGCTTCATTAAAATGCGACAAATTGAAACAAAAAAAATTATTAGATTGAATTGCAACTGCCAAGCACTAGGTATGAAACTTTTTTTTTTTTTGTTTTTTTGGCGGAACAAAAAAAGTTGAAATGAAATTTGATGACATTAAAAAAAATATTTCAAATAAAATAGGTGAAAAAAATAGCTCGCATACAAAAATATATATGAAGAAATGAAGGCAGAGCAAAATGTCAGTGCGGAATGTATGGTAATTGAAATTTTTGGTCAAAAAAGGCGAGTTCCGGCTATAAAACTTTTAAAATATGCAATGAAAAAACATTAAAGCAAAGGGAATTCGAACTTTTGTGATCGCGGTGCGAAAGAATTTGATTCGTGCGGGACGACAACGTAATGGAAGCACTCACTGTATTTTGCATTTCATCGATGCACTGACCCTAGCATTGTTTGTTCGTACAGGCGAAAATCAACTTGACGCGCGTTTTGGCTGTGATACGTGAATGATTTACGTACCAATCGGTAATGAAAGTTAATCCTATTTCTGGCATTTTTCACTCACCTGAAACAGAAACACAATTTTTGATCAATATGTTTGTGCGAACAAAAAACAGACAGTACGAGGCTGTATAAATCGCGCCGAATTCATCCAATTTTGCATTTTAATGATCTCGACACGAAATTGTTTATCTCGCCCCTCTCGTCCCAAATCTCAAGAACTAACATTTCGAATACAAATTAAAATACAAATTGGTGATCGACATCAATATCACACGAAAAAATATCAAATGATAAAATATCATGTAACAACATAATATCACAATAATAAAACACCAAAAATATATAATACAAGTCGTGAACAATTAATGCATGCTTGCCCACACAGACAAAAATATATTTCAAAATATATTTTACGTATTATCTATATTTTATATTATAAATATATATTATCTATATAAGTAATTCAGAAATTTTTCATAAAACGGCAGTAGTAAAATGTATAAGACAAATATAAATTTTATCGTCAAAATATATTATATTTATATGAAAAGTATACAATTAAAATATATTTACACGTATATGTTTGTCCCTGCGGGATGGAACAAAATTGTCTTTTCAATTGAATGGCAAAACTTGAATTTTTCGAATTTAAAAAACAGCGAAATAAAACATCGTATAATAATAATAATAATAAAATAAAAATAAAAATAAAATAAAGAAATAAATAATAACAGTATTATTAAAAAAATTTTTATATACGATAATCAATTTTTTTTAATTTCATAAGATTTAGATTTACTATAGGAAAGCTTAGCTTTGTATTATTTCAATTCTTCTGGCAATCCAATCTTGAAGTTCACACAGTTTTTCACCTGTCAACCAGGTAACTGACTTTTTAATAAACATGATAAAACGTCAAGTATCATTTTTTTTATCACATCGTGTCGCGTAATATTTTATCATGTAATAATTTGTCAATGTAATAATTTCAACTCTAGAAGCCAATTACACAATCGTGAAACAATCTACAAAACGTTGGCCAGTATAACAAAACTGTAAAACATTACGTGGTAATTGATTACAACGAATTTGCTGGAAAATGCGATGGTGAAATTTCAATAACACGGAAACGGCTCATCGTTCTCTTCAACGTAGGGAAAAAAAAGGAGCTCTCCAGTTTAATCTGCCGGTTGCATTTTTATAAACATAAAAATACATCGGTTGCTGCGGAGCTTTTTTCCTGCGCTTGTTGGTTAAATTGCGAATGAAAGTTGTTTTTTTATTGTTTTATTTCCGTTTTCAAGTGTAATAGAATACTTTAGCAGGTAAAGTCGAGTAGTCTGGTAGAGGGAGCTGAATGGACGATTAGTTAAAGTAAGTGGGTCTGCAATTCTGAACTTTTTCGAACACAGGAGTGGCCAGCTTGCTCTTTTGTGGAAGATGTATTGTCTGCCTGATGACGCGACTGAGAGAGCGAACTGTTGCGGCGAAGAAAGGGAGAATGGATGCGAGAAATTGTAAAGGGTATAAGCCAGAGAATGAACGCCTCGGGGAGACACAGCAGCACCTGTGAATTAACAAAAAGAGGCTTGCGGTGTGTCGCGCGGAACCATAACAGATCAGAGCTGACAATGACGAATGACACTTGCTAAAGTGCTGTCGACTTTTCTTGTCGCCTGTTACTGTCATAATCCTGTGTCTTGCCCTTTGACCCGGCTGTTTTTCATCGCACGGTTATTCGCTCGCGCGTTATTAGGACGGACAACCGAAACCGATCGTGGAAAACAACTCGGTTCGCGAAACAGCGTCGACATTTTTCCTTAACCCAACGTCGAACGTTGATATGAAATTTTTGTGCCGCCGAGCGTGTTTCATGACAAAATATTTGCCAGAGTGCAACACAGAACGGGGAGGACGAAAAAATGAAGCCAGAGGCAATTTCGCCTCGTCGCCCGAATGTGAACAAGGTGAAACGGCAGAAAGAATAGCGAACCCGGTTAGGGTTCCGGCTTGATAGTTATTTCCAAGTGTCTCCGAGTTCGATGTTTGCTCAGCTTGATTCGCACTATTCCCGCTTCGGTGCTTCCGTCCGCAGATTGTCCTGTAGCAAGGATCCGCCTGGCGCGCTCGCTATAAACCCCTGCGTTGCGCCTTTGGTCGCATTTCCATGCGTACATAGGTATAAGCATCGTGTACACACGTGACCGGGAAAGGAGACCTGCGTTTGAACAAGCTTTGTTCAGACACCCTCACGGGATTTCCAAGAACAATATTCACACAGGACGCAGAGGACTAAGGTCCAAAACTCGCTCTTTCCCAACTCGGATGTAGTTTTGCGGCTTTCCACTTACGATAAGTTCGACTCTGTTTCACAGGAGGTTTGAATTAATTATTTACCCCCACCCCCCCACTTCATTTGTTATAATTTATGCTGAGGATTGTTTCCAAGTGGAAAAATTCATCAGCGGCAATAAAGATTAGGCGAAAGTAAAATCTCAATAATGCAAAAGGGAAATGTGGATGGAGTTTCGTGCCAAGCCGGTGTTTTTTAAACCGACAAAAGATAACGTAACTTTGCATGTGTCTGTCGGGATGGAATAATTACACGAGATTCTCAAGTTAGGTGGGTTATCATTTTTCACGTTCCTGATTCGGCATTTCCGAGTGCCTCTTTCGTTGCGAACATTTTTGATAACTTAAAAGCAGAGAGGGGACACAACACACAAATTTGAACGACATTTGAATAAAGATAAGGGTGTAACGATACATGCAGTGAAGCATTCTCGCGGGAGACGAAAGAAAAGTAGTCCCATCTCCTATCTTGCGCGAAAGATTGGAATATTCCAGAGGACTTTCTCCACGAAAATCTACATTTCCTCTCTAGCCCAGACAATTAGTCTCCACAGACTTTCAAAGAACAAACCTCTTCTTCAAGTTGAAATTTTTTGTTTTGTTTCTTTTCTTTATTTTTCTCATCCCTCTTTTTTTTGTCTCTCTCTTTCTAATTTTCGAAACTCCTTTTGGGGATGTTATTTTCAGCTGAGATATTTCTTCGAATGAAATCACTGTGGCGTTGATGATTCAATTATCGAAGTCTGAACTCAAAATATGCTCGGTAATTCAAAGCAGCGGCAGAAAGGACAAAGAGCGAAACGCGAAACAGAACAAAATAACGTTGGACCCATTATAGAAAATGCACCGCGGAGTCAACAAGCGCGGAGGCGAGGAAGAAATAAAGCTTCCTTGTGCATGCAGTCGTCAAGGAGTTGAAATTGTAAAGTGTTGCTGTAAAGTTTCTACTCATCCTTTCGTGTGTCGTAACCACAGTCTTGCGCATCCCTTTGCGAGTACGAAAGGAAGCCACGCGGCATAACTTTATCAAATTTCATTACCAACGCCGGATCTGCCGCTCCGAGGGCTCACTTTCCTCTCGGCGTATGGCGCTTTCTTGTGAACCTTTGTCATCGTCCACATTGTGTCAGAGCGATTTCAGCCGTCAACTGTTAACGGTCCCCGAAAAGTGAGACCGACAATATAGAAAAACAATTTAAAAAAATCTGAGTCCCAGAAAAATGATACTGACAAAATGAACAAAAAAGTAACCCACACAAACAAAACTATATATGTTTTTTATCTATTTATACCCACAGGGACAAAAATATACGCGTAAATATATTTGAATTTTATATTTTTCATATAAATATAATATATTTTTGCGATAAAATTTACATTTTATTTATATAACTTATTGCCGCTTTATAAATAATTTATATATGATACTCATATGAAGAACATACACGGATATGTTTTAAATGTATAAAATATATATAAAATATATATAAAATATATTTTGAAATATATTTTTGTCTGTGTGGGTATAGATATTTCAGTTTCTATATTAACGTAATATTATTATTATTATTATATATATTTTTATATTTTTCATATGAATATAATATATTTTTTTGATGAAATGTGTATCCATTTATGATTATTGCCGCTTCCCAAACAGACAAAAAATATTATTTCAAAAAAAAAATGAAAAAAAATTATTTATTTTATATAAGATCTTGTTGTTTTATATTTAAAATATAAATAATGTATAACTGAAATATATGAGTTTATATTTTTTTTATATATTTTTTATATATTTTTCAATATATTTTGAAAATATATTTTTAGTTACCGTCGTGGGTAGTTA
>JAAMPD010002981.1:0-11955 GCA_025266255.1 Trissolcus basalis
TGACAAATTTCCGTGACCCGTCAAATTTCGAATGTAAACAAATCGACCTGTCAAAAAATAAACCGATGACGCGTGAATTGGTTGCAAGTCCGACTTCAGGGTATCATCAACTTTTTAATTATGGATGCGTACCCATTTTAAGAATGTTTTTTTCTGTGATATTCAAGAAACGAATATCAGTAATTATTATACTCTCAAAAAAATTACAATATTTGATACAAAATTCATTTCAATTGTAAGAATATTACATTAACTTTTGTCCATTGTTTCATGCTTAATTAATGTTTTTCAAATGCATTTTTCATAAAAAAACATTTATACATTTTTAATTTACATACCAGAACGAAATATAATCCTCTTTTGTTACAATACTGCTGATCAGAAGTGTAATAAAATACAATGATATGAATGAATTTTAAGGTATTCAATCCAATCAAATCTCCTACAGCAAACTCGATCTGATTTCAAAAATTTGTGCGAGCATTTCAAGGTGGTGCTCGTGTATTCTCGCACACATAGAAATGAACCTTTACGTTTGATACATGACCGCGGTAAAACAAACACAGTTCTGAAACAGAGGTTATATTTCTAAAATATAAATCAGTTGCATTTTATTACTTCTAATAAAAATCAGAAATAATATATATATATATAATATAATGGATGCTGTTGGGTTTTGTGATTTATGTATTAATGTTCAAAAAACTAATGAGGATGAATTAATCCAAACGCTAGACAAACTTAGTAGATGTAAATTTAAATATTTCTCATCTGTTTTTTTAAAACGATTCATTAATCAGTTTAAATATTTACTTTTTCGTTTTCTCAGTAGGATATAAAACAGTGGTAATCAACCATTACATTGATGAGAGCATTTTTGATAATAACAAATCGAAGAAAAAAAAAAAGAAGGCTGTTGTCTTGCCGAATCCTGTAAAAATTGATAAAATTTCTAAAAAATTCAAAGGAAAACTCAATAATATGTCTCTATTGACATACAGTTTTACTGAACCCAACAAAACCTATAGAATGGTAAAAAAATATATTCAATTTATAATCATGTTCTGTTTTATTACAATATATCAAAATATATTTCTCATGAATATTTTTGCAGAATCAATCAGCTGCTTTAAAAAATTATAACATTTATGCTTGTGTTCCTAAGACACAAAATGCACTTCAGGTAAATCACTAAAATATCAATTTCAATAAGTCTTTAGCACCTTTAGTTATTATTATTTATATTAATAATTTAGTCATGTCAAAAAATATCTTTATACCAACGATATAAAATAGTGTTCTACAAATTTTATTTTTAGTTTGCCTGCGGCCAATTGAATGCGGATATAATTTATATAAATTCATCCTGCAGTGGGTTAAGGTTCAACAGAAAACTTTACATGCAAGCAGTCAACAGAGGTTTGCATTTTGAAATTCAGTATGGTGACATGATTAATTTAGAAACAAGGAAATTCGCCATTCATTGGACTCATTTATTTTATACTTATGGAAAATCTAGGGTGAGAATGTTACATTTCAAATTGATTCATTTTTTAATTATATTAACAATCAATTAACAACATTCAATTATGATTTTTCAGAATGTCATTATTTCAAGTGGAGCAGATGATGAATTCTTACTCAGAAATCCTTATGATGTAATGCTATTGTATCCTTTTTATAAATTAGTATAGTAATTTATTGTTTTACAATTTTATTTTATTTCTTCTCATCAATGTAGACATTTTTATTTATTGAATTTCATGATCATAACTATACTTAATTGTTTTCCTTAATATCATTTTATACAAAGAGCTTCTGTGTTTGGATTGAAAGGCGCAAAAGCACAAGCGGCTCTTCTTTCGCAATGTCACAAATTGTTATACAAAGCAGGTAATATGAACAAAAAATGATATCTAATAACATTTGTATTAAAAAAATGACTTCTTATTACACTAACTTCTGCTCATTATTTGTTCCAGAAAGAAGAATAATGGGAAAATCAATAGTCTCTTTGAAAGAAGAGGAAGAAGTGGAGGAGGTGAAGCCAAAAAAATTGAAACTACAATCTTAATCTGCGTATAGTGTAAAAAAATAAAACAATGTTCATTTTTAACATGAGTTTTAATCAAAGAGCCGAATTGGGGAGAAATTCAACATTACAAAAAGCATATCGTTCAGTCTTAAAAGTCACATTTTTAAATGTACAGGTTGATAATACGTACATAATTCCATGCCAACGCTCAGATCGGAATACCAGCGACCAAAATTCTACACTGATACGACTGATATTCAAGCGGGGGTTCCTCTTATGCATTAGAATCTTTTCTTATAAAACACTGAGAGAAACAAAATATCCCATTCACTCGCGCAAATCATGCCGCTTAATCTCTAAATTCTATATAAAAACATACACGATCGATCCACCGTTCTTACGCTGTTGTTAATCATTTTCAACAAAAATCCCCTTGCGAAATAAACATTTTCAATGCTCACATTCTGTTACAATGACGAAAGTATAAATTTGACAGATTCATGATGATTTTTGCAATGACTCAGTTGATAGGATGCATTAGTTTAAATAGCTTAAAAGTATACAAACTTAACGCAAATACAAAGGACTAAGATTGTTATTTATCCTAGAGAAAAATTCAAATTTGAAGATCTTTATTGTGATGGGTCCTTGTACCTTATAATTTAATTCAGAATTATACTTCATCAAAGCATGTGAAGTATCAGCGGATTAACGAAATTTGTCAGAAAATGTTTTACACATTTAAAACTGAAGCAAACAAAAGATCATTATTATACACTCGTATTTTTGCTTATCTATTGAAATCTTACGTGTGTAATTCCAAGTTGGCAAATTGACTTTGTAATTGAAAGAGCTGAGAAGACAAATTTACATTGTTGATGCAAAAATTATGATTTTCACTATAGCAGAGACCTCAATTGCAGTTATTGTAAGTGACAAGACTAGATCTAAAAATTGTGTTTGTATGCTTGAAAATTGCAAAAGGCTTGATCTGTTGAATTGAATTGAATTTTACCATTTTACATAACAAAAAGAAATAATAAAATTTAAGAAATGAAAAAGCGTGATTTGAAATTTGAGAACTTGACAACTCAATTTCAGAATCAATACAATTGAAGTCCACTTGTTAAAATGTTTTGACAGGTGTTTTAATATAAAATACCTGTCATGACAAATTGCATACATTAAACGTTGCTTCACAAAATGAGGAAAGGAATTTTACACGCTCGTTTAAACTATAATATATACACGTTATATAAATATGTCACTTGGTGTTGTTAACAAATTAATAGTCATTTATGGCATTACTCTACTTGTACTTTGGTATCGGTCTTATAACAAAAGACCGTCCTAAATCTTCCTATCATTTTCAATATTTGTTTGGATCGAGGGAGACAGAATTATTCTTTCAATCGATTTGATTAAAGTTTAGTTACAGAACGCATCTCAGTACTGGTGCACGTTTACATTGCATTTTTTACTCAAAAAATGTTGGTACCTTAAAAACTATAGAGAATATACAAGCATAGACAAAGTGAAATAGAAAATAAGAATCTTCATCTTATTCATTGCCTCGTCCATTCTCGTCGAAACAATTTTATCAGAAACAAATTCACGTTGTAACGTCTGAATTTTGCAACAGAATGAAATCCTGCAATACAATATAATGTTTAACAATTTTTTTGACAGAGACCGTAAAATGTTCAACTTAAACATAACCCGTTTGATTTTTTACAAATGAAATTTCGCTCCAGAAGATCATCTTAAACGTTACAGCGTTACTTAATACCATACAAAGGACTAGCTATATTTGAAAACCGGTATTGCAACAGAAATATAAACTGTTGCAGTGTGACACATGCTTTCAAATTTTTTTTTATACTCAATTTATAATATACACAATAAAAATTCAACAAAGCAGTTATATGAAATGATACAACTGTATATACCCTTGCGAAACTAGTCATAATTTTAATTTGTTTTTGTTTAATTGCAATTTCATCATTACAGCAAACAACTAATTTTTTCAAGAAAAACTTTTCAATTCAACGACTGAAATAAACCAAAGGATTCGTTATATTCTAAGCACCTCGAGAGTTAAAAAATGTTCTGCATATGTACATAGTTATTTTGAAACTCAATAACCAATTCGAGTTAAAGCGTGATGAATAAGATTCTATTTTAACTTGAGGTTCGTTTATTGTAATAGGAAAACGCAATATACAACTAATTACAATCGAAGTTAAATCTAATCAAGTATGTACAGAAAATTTGTAGCTAATTATACAAAACAGAGGACAAGTTCTAACTTCATGACAAATGTTTTCGACTCTTGCAAGTGATTACAAAAACAGTAACGCACAATCAAATGGAAGTCGAGGCTCTTTAAATATAACACTCGACCCTTTGGTCAAGCAACGAACGGTGCGAAAACACATTTCATTATCCAAAGTAACTATGACTTGCAATATTGGAACAGGGTTAGGCTTCTTTTTACACAACAGACGTTCATTATAAGGTTGTAAAGAATTTTAAAACATAAAAACGTGGGTATAAAAGATTATGTCGAATTTTTGATACAATTAATAAAGCTTTGGATCCAAAAAATTTCAAACAATTCAAATAATTTTATAACACATTTTTACCAAACGCCTAACGCTGTTCTTTTGATAGTTATCTTATTTTCAATAGAGACGTTAGAATGTTATTCATCTGTGATCACTCTGATTGCTTTCGTTACTCTGATTGCTCTGAGTGAGCTCCGACGTCGTCTTCGGTTGCTCACTCGTTTCTAGCATTGGATCGTCGCCGTTTGAAATCACTCGACACGACGACGGACTATCTACAGGTTGAAAAGAAAAACTAGGAGAATCTGCACTTGATAATGATTCCGGTGTTCCTACAGAACTAATAGTGCCTGGTAACGGACTTGATATGGCATCCAATCTGAAAGAAACACCAAATTAGAACAATTGTTTCTCGCGTGACATTTTTTTCACAGCCTAATAAATAAAAAAAATGTGTCAAATTTAAACTGATATTCTTATTTTTTTGTAATACGATACGTGACAATTTTGTTATTCTAAGAACACAAAATCATCTCGTGCGTGAGAAAATATAACAATCATTGGTGACAGCATACGTTGTTACGTCAACTTTAGTGATTTTCCTTGCAATAAATTTGTTGCATTTTCAAAAAGCTGATTCACAAATCACGAATATCAAAGATGTATTCGTTTTTTTTGTTTCTCGAAAAATTTAGTTTCACTTTTTGTTCACTATGAACTCATATAAATAGTCACGATAACAATTCTGAATTTCATTTATTTGTTTTATTCATTCAATTTCAAACTCGTCTGCCTTTTCAACAGCTTGATTTTAAAACCAAAAGATATGATATGAACGGAAGGAAAACCGCAATGACAAATGATAAACGATAAAAGTAATTTGACGTAAAGAATGCCTGAATTATGTCATTATTATATTTTGTATATTTTAAAACTTTTTTTTTACTTTTGTCGTAAAAACGTGAAAATTAAATTAGGCTATTCAAGGATGCACACCATAAAATATATTAATCAAAAACAAAAAAAACGAACTGATTGTTTCGATCTGTGGGTTGAAACCAATTTTAGAATTGAAGCCTTGAAACATCAGAGTTCTTTTACTACATGAATTCAATATAATGTCGAATTTCACATTCAGTAAAAATAAATTACATTCCAAAACCCACAACTCTAGAACTATATTGAAAAGATAATGTATGTTTAAAATGTTTGATATTTGCTTTCATAACATATCCAACTTATTTGGAATGCCCCAATAAACTTTCTTTGAAATGAAAATAACATTTGACCAAAATTACCTAGATGAAATGACTAAACTAGA
This sequence comes from Trissolcus basalis, assembly GCA_025266255.1. Classification (NCBI taxonomy): domain Eukaryota; kingdom Metazoa; phylum Arthropoda; class Insecta; order Hymenoptera; family Scelionidae; genus Trissolcus; species Trissolcus basalis. The sequence continues at coordinate 5,924 of JAAMPD010002981.1, forward strand.
AGTTCGTTTGGCAGGTGGTTGTAGGTAATCCATGGCATTATCATCCAGCTCGATTTTCCTTTTTCCAAGGCAACTTGGACGTATTGCAATAGGACTCAAACTTCGCCTGCAAAAAAATGTCATCGTTACGATAATAATCACTTTTCAAGTCATACATATTTAAAATACAACATTTCAAAGTGAACATTTACTTTCAATTAATGGAAATAAAGTGCGAAATTTCAATAACAATCAAATCATTGCTTCTTTTCAAGATTCATCTTTCTTGTTCATTATTTTTATAAAGTAACTAATAATTTCATGTCCTGTGTCTTTTTTCAATCATTCTAGTTGAGGCAAAAAGTGTACTATAATTTTTAAACAAATTATTTTGTACTGGAAAATTTAAAGGAAGTAAAAACAACTTAGTAGAAAAAAAGCTTCGATGAAAATTGTATCTTATATAAACGTTTCAATTTTGTAAAATTGTCCACTTGCTAGTTCTGGATCATTTTTCATATAAACTTAATGAATTAGAGAACTTTGAATAAATCACCTAGTCGCGAAAGCTTTCCTAGTAGGGCTAGGGGACAAACTATTTTTCCACGACACCATGTGCAGTCCAGGTGAGTAGCACGTCCTCTGGCCGAGGCTCGATCGCGTAGGCGAAGGCGATGAGCACATTGGCGGTCCGTTTACCGACAGATTGAGGCTCAGTGGGTCAAATACCCTCTTCGTAAGCTGTCTGTCTTTGTTGAGGTGCTGAGTTGGCGAATCTGATTCCTTGAAGGACAGGCCTTCAGCCTCAAGTGTCAGGTCCTCCCATGATTGCGAAATCTGCATCGCACTATGAATTTCCTTCTCATGGGCTGCCTCTCGTCCGGCCACATCTATGCATTCCTCTTGCCTCAATTGACTCACTCTTGGAGTCAGTCTGGGAACACTACTCGGACTCTGCAAAGAAAACAAACATCCATCAAATTTCAGTCTAAAAAGTTTAACAACAATATTCAAAATAAAAAACCAAAACAAAAATTAAAATCCAAAATCAAAACAGCAATTCAAAATAAAAACATTCTGCTAAAGATTAACAATAGAGTTTCAAAATTTGTATATTTTCATCATATTTTAGAACTGAATAAAATGTTGATATTTTCGACGTATAAAGCGTTTTATATTATATTGAAACAAGACTTTAAGGTAAGAGGTCAATCTAGCTCCACCCTTCCTTTTTATTACATATGATATTGAAGAAAGTAAAGGTTCCATTCAAGTTTGGTACAGTGATAGTAGAGCCTTGAACGGCACAATCTCAGTTATTCAAACAAACTATGACCTACAACGAAAACTCAACTTTTTAATCGCCAAAAGGGGGACAAAAAATTGAACAAAAGTTCAACCTTACATCAATTTAAATTTCCCTTTTTTTACACAAACAAATTTTCTCATTTAAATATTATGATTTCAACAACTTTAAGTTTGACAGAATTGATTGAAGGTAGAATGAAATGAAATTGAATTTAAAAAAATGATTGACCAACCGAGTTTGAAATAATGTTCTGAATTGCTCGGTCATGAAAATATTTGCGTATCAAAGAGCAAAATAACTCTTAATTGCATTTGCAGTACTTACACTTGTGCTAAAACGCCTTGTGCGAGGTGAATTGGCAAATACGTTAAATGTCGACACAGCATCTCTGAAAACGAAGAAAAGAAGAACACTTTAGTCGAGCGTCATACAATTTTTTGTTTAACAAATATATTCAAACAATAATAACAAAATAAACAGTTCAAAAATACTAATAAAGAACATGAAATTTCAAATTAGTATCTTGTATTTTTTGTTAAACACGATGATAATCACCAGAAGACTTATTTGCAAAAGTATAAAAGAGCTTTTAAAAAGTCTGCCACTAATCAGCGTTCTGACAGATGATAAAAACCATATTTGCAAAAAAAATTATAATTGTTTATTATCGCACAACCGAACGATTAAAAGGATCTGGGATAAATGTGCACGATTATCATCCTTTTGTCAATACAATTTTCGTCACAGTGATACCATGGCCATGATTAGTTTTTTTTTCTCTACCGATCCCATTAGCATCTTTAAATTAACATTTTGAGGCGCAGTTTAAAAAACTTGTCGTGCCGATAAACAAGATAAGAGTCGGCACCAACGATAACGATTTCTACAAAAAAAAAAACTTAGATCCATATTGTTGGACAACAATTCTAACCAATCAAACAAACGCTATGCCATCTGAACGAAATGAAATAAATAAAATGACGTTGTGCAAATAAAATAGACAGGTTTAAAAATGCAATTCGAGCGATTAGAAAACAAGCACTCTTTCTCAGGTTGCATTCACACGTGCTCAAATCGACAAACAGACATTTCAGCAGATCCCACACGAGTGACCAAGAATATATCTCCACTCATGTGTTCATTGTTTGTTTAACAAAAATGTAAATAAATAGAGAAATAAATAAGATAGAGAAATTGGAGGAAGGTTGTGATGGCCATACGGCGACGAGAAATTTTGCTATTGGCCGCGAATCATGTGGACAAGTTTGTCGGGTTGATTTTGGGTGTTGGAGTTTGGCAGAACCGGGTCGTACCTAGGGGCTGAGGTCGAGGGCGACGTGATGGACATGGTGGCACTAATCTCGTTGATCATCGGGGCGCTGCTGGATCGCTTGAGGCTGACTATGGGGCAATCAACATCCATGGTCGCGGTATTGTGGACAGTCTCGAGTTTTGCACTGAGCGTCGATGAGATTGAGGCACATTTGGTTGGCGTGAGCGCGCGCACCGCCCGAGATCACTCTCAACCGAGGAACACGCGCTTTATCAGTCCTCGAATCCGACCTGCCGAGCTCCAGACAGCGACACCCAGAAATTCCATAACATGTGTGCCGCCGCCGAGTCGCTCGCTGCTGCGCGGAGCATCAGAAACACACGCGGCCGCGCGCAGTCACAGACGCTACAACTCGACAGCGTTTCAACGCCAAAACAAGACCGACACTCCGAACGCTCCGCAAGTCGCGACTTCCTCGGCGCACCGTGAAAAACCGGGTGCCAAGTCTCAAATCACTCGGACCAACGCTTCGGTCGATAAGGCAGACTCCTGTTCTATCAGTCGAGTCTACAAAAACTCAACATTCAAAGGGTTTAACCGAGTTCGTACGATTACGTCAATTTTTTTAATTTATGCAATCCTCCGATCTGATTTCTATGGATAAGTTAAAATTAAACATTGTGTAATTTAAACTATGGCGTCTCAACCGGATAGTTGAGCAATTTATTAATAAACTATTTGGCGATTCTTTTTTAACGTATAGAATAAGTTGTTAGTTTTGAGATAAATTTATTACATCAATTTTCTATTTTTTTTAAGTTTTTTTTTTTTTACTTTGTAAAGTTTATCTTTAAATTTGAATTATGCCGCGAAAAATGGTGCGTGTTTGTCGCACTTCTGCAAGAATTGATCGGTTTAATTTGAAGTTAAATTGCAAAGAAAGTTTTTTTAGAAGAGGATCTTATACGTAAGTTATAACATTTGATTTGTCAAAAAATATATATTTCTTATTATATAAAGAAATGAAAAAATAAAGTTATCAAGGTATCACAATCCACAATTCACAAGTTGAAAAAAATTATTGTACGGTAATTTGTCATAAGTTATAAGAAAAGATGAATACATGTATAGGATAAAGAGATCATATCCATTTTTAACTCTTAAAATGTTAACAACTATTCATAATTTCAAGAAAAACGTAATTTCCATAAAGGCAATAAAACCTGTTTTCTTGCCAAATCAACTTTGACGTCATAAAATCAGGGGTTGTTTTAAAATTAACTTTTCTCGATATTAAAGACTATTTATTTTCAACGAAAACAAAGATGTTTTTGAATTTCTTTATCGTGTGTGATCGAAATCAGTGTGAAAAAGTCAGACGAATGCGCGCCAATTGAAACATCTTCATTTTCAAACGCCCTCTACTGAATTATACACTGGCTAGTGATTTTTGCCTATAAACACTTTTTTTAACTACGAAATCAATTAATTTTTATCAAAAAACATCATCTATAAGTAGTATAAATTCATAAATGTAAAAAAAAGTCTTGCATACAAATTGAAAAATTTATTGGATGGAAGTAGTTTGTTTCTTCTATAATTTCGACGAATACATTAATATGGGAAATTAAACTTACAATTTGAAAAAATAAATTGAGAATTTGATTTTTTGTTTGAAAAAAATTACAAATTTTGATGCTCCTTACAAGGTTGCATTTTAAAATCGTATAACTGTTCTTTATTAGAGTGTATTTACACATGAAGAAGGATGATAAACAGGTGTTTTTTCTTTAAAACTTATACAATCGCGCTTACAATTGTTTCGCATATTGTATACACACAACAGTTGAGAATAATTTTTTATTGTCAGCGATTTGAGTAATTTTTACTTGTTTCATACGACGAACAACACAGCCAACAAATGTGGACGGATAACAATATATAAGAAACGTCTAAAAAGATGTCACACATATAACTTCAACGCATAACAATCTTCGGGATACGATATAAAAGATTATTTACAGTCTTACTTCTGGGTCACGAAAATCTGAAAATAAATGTTGTAACTGATTTCGTATTCGCTCTCAGTAATAAAAGCTTCAAATACGATTTTCCTTTTTTGTTGAACAAAAAATTGTTCAATATAAATGCTGAATCTCTACTACTTTCATTACTTTAAATCAATCAAAAATGAATGAATTAAAATTAAATTTTGATTATTATTTTAAAGCTAGTCAATATTGTACAAGTGATGAAATTTTCCTCAAATTGTAGAATACAAGAAATTCTTTGAATGACGTAAGAGAAAAATTGGAATGCAAATCTGCAGATCGATTGACATAAAGGTGGAAAAGCAATGAGTATAAATTGTCAAAATGGATCAGTTACATTGGTCGCTTAATACACGAAACTTTATATGGGTGGTGTTGCAAAATGTATTGAAAAAAAGTGGACAGGGGAGACTGATCATTGTTACAAGAAAAATGATATGAAAGGAATCGCAGTAGTCGTTTTAGCCATTACGGGCGCGCGATAGCCAATAATGCGCGAGATTCCTCTGCAATGACGCTCATTTTTCGGCTTATTTACAGGCTCGATTTTTCGTCTGTCGGCTCTTCTTTTATCGCGTGACTGCAATCCATCAGTGCTGGGTTTGCTACCGCTATGATGTTGTCGCCACGTGATGCTATCACCTACAAATTACAAATTTTTATTCCAATTTTACATTCCATTTACATTTCTCCCTTTTTCTTATATTGTAGTTTTTTATTTCATTTTCTTACTTTTAAATTGAAGTCATTGTCTTTCTCTACTACGTCAGGTTCAGCCTCGTTTGTGTCCTAAAATAGAAAGGATTTTAACATAATCATATTTTTCACTAACCGTTTTTTTTTTTTTTAATTATTCAACAAATATAATATGTAATAAAGTTTTTAGAAACTTACATGTAAAGACGAAGATTCTTCATTCGAAAAAGAAAACTGGCTATCAGAATCTGTCGCCTCCTCAACGCTCGCATTGAATATCCCATTGTTATTCTTCTTTCGCCAAACTGGACTGAAACAATGCCAACATCTGAACATTTTTACTCGAAAAACAAAGGAGATCGTTTACAAAATGAACAAAAACCAAGTTGATAAAACATGATTTCAACTTGAAATAATTATAATTTTAATTTTTTTTTTTTTTTTGACCTGAGTAAAATTTATTACCTCGCTGAACGTCTTCTCTGTAAAGTCGAGCTATCTATACCAGAACACCGCAAGTCCAACTCCGCCTGAAACATTAAACTGCTTAATAATTGAAAATAATAAATTATTCATGCAATTATCAAAAAATGTCCAAAATTAACAATCCAATCAAAAAACATTTCAAAATTTGGATCATGAAATTTCAAAAAACTTGCATTTTTTCAAAATATTGAAAATTTGTATGTGTTTTAATAGCGTGGGACACAAACTCAAAAGCATA
>JAAMPD010002982.1:0-11986 GCA_025266255.1 Trissolcus basalis
TAGTCAACTTCATGTAGTCGAACTGACTAGAAATCTAGTTGACATGACTAAAATTAGAGTTAACCTAACTAAAACCTGTCAATTATATTTTTATAGTCAGGTTGACTATTCAAATTTTTCTCGGTGCACAAACTATTTTTGATGTTTGCTTGTAGCTTCATGACTATCATACTGAATCTAATATACTTTTTTTTCATACAATATTTGATAAGATGAGATTTAATGTGTCCGAGAAAGTGAAATTGAAATTAAAATTAAATAAATAATAAAATAAGTGGACGCGGGTAATTAAAACGGTGATACTTTCATGTCACTGTTTTTGTTCACTCTAGTATAGTTTACTAAAGCAAAGCAAAAGTTATTTCATATTTCCTGCATTAAACATCTAACCATGGTTATATCTACAATGAAATTGCACTTTGCGCCGGAGCAGGTAGCACAAGGTTTTTATTCATTTGTAGCTCATCCAGGAAATGTACCGCAGTACTCTTCCCACTTGTGCTTGACTCTCAGTGTTCCATCCTTATGCTATTCCGCTTCATGTCAGACTCTCTGACTTTGTGACCACGAAATACGTGTGCAGACCGCTTCGAGCCTTTTTGCTTAGGTTCAATTTCATCATACCACCAAGTCTTTATTAGATTTTCAATACGAATATATCACTTTTGGAAAAAAAATGATCTCATAAAACTATTAATACTACACCGTGAAAGTATTTTCCAGCGGATCGGATGCACCATTTCCTGATATGAGTTTTAATTCATCCCTTTATTCCAAGCTGAATTTACACTTTTTCACCCGAAGAAGTTAAATGTGAAATTTGAAATATCAATTCAACCAATTTTTTTCAAGGTTTTTAAACCTTCAAATAATTTTTATTTTCTACATTTCAATTTAGAACATAACATAAATGGATAGTTGAATTTTTTTTTTTTACATCTGAAACAAGTTTTTGTTCGAAAAATATCGTGAAAATGATGAACGTTTTTTGAAGGTTTTTTCTATATAAATTTTTGTTCTTTGAAAAAATAAAATAATGGTTGATGGTAAAATGTACGAAATTTGATGCAAGAGTTAACACGTGTGTATGCGCTTTTCACGTTAATAAGATTTGGAGCTGGCAGTGTACACGCATGATTAAACAAAACGAATGCAGGTATTGCAAGTTGAATGTTAATGAAAAAGTAATGCACCGGAATTGTAATTAAATAACAGGGGGTTGAAATTTGTTTTTGGTGCGGTCGAAATTTATTAAAATCCGGGCGCTCGCGCGTCCCAAAAAGTTTCGCGGCAAATGAATTTCACGGTTGCACCTTAATAATGCACGCTTGGTAAGTTTCAGCTAAGTAGCCTATTTTTTTCCGAACTGTCAAAAAGTTTGCAGCGCGAATCCAGGCGCTTTGCGGAACATCCATGTGGAATTCAAATCCGCGTAAACTTCTTAGCACATTCGCTCCGAGCCCCGGCGATGAAATTCTCTCTTTGTAAAGTGGCAGCTAAAATCGAAACCAATTCGTTTTCGTCGTTCGGTTTGTCGTCTGCGCCTGACGCTAATGCAAACTTGTCGTCGTTTGCTAATTAAGCAATTGAATCGTAATTGTGATGATGAGACAAGATGCTCTCAGCCTGCGCGCAGTCTGACTTTTGCTCAAATTTAATATATTTCCGTGAGTTTCATTACACGATGCAAAATCAGATTTTTTTTGATTTCATTTTGTTTAAATTGCAGATTCACTTGTTGAAATGTTACTAATAAATTCTTTTTTCAAAGCAAAAATCGAAGATAAAGAGAAGATGAGAAAAACAAAAGAAGAAGAAGAAGAAGAAGAAAGAAAAAACAAGTAGAATTTGTCACAATGGAAGCACAACGAAATTGAATAAATTTAAATGCTCTGAAATGACAAAACAGTCGTAGCGTAAGATGAGCGTTGTAAACTTCATTAGGCATTGGAGTTCGATTTTGCCGTGGTGGAATCTTGTTTTTCTGCTGAATCCATTATCGGCGTCGGGGAGTGCTTATCAAATATCAGGTCTGAGGGAGGGTGCCAAAGTCGTTTGCAGTGTCTTTCATATTTATTTCCGTTGATTTGCAAAGCATAGAACGATAAAGTCTCAAGACCAAAGCAATTGGTATAATGGGTTGATGGAAAGGAAGAAAGTCTTAGGCGCTACAATGCAAAACAGAAGCACCACCGCGTCAGGCGCACTGTGTTTAGCTTGTTAAATAGTAGCTGCGACTGCAACGTAGATATCTGCCGCTAACACAAACCACGACCCAGAGAGAGAATTAAACTGTATAGTATTTGCCTCCAGTAATTATTCGAGTCTAGCACCACTGTCTTTTGCCCTTCTCCAACTGTCAACTCTTCTCCCTGGTAACCATCCCGGTTCCAACTCTCCATTCTTCTCATTTCAGACTTGACCCACTAATTATGTACAAACACTCAGCGTTGTTAATTAAATAGTAGTCTTAAGTCATGAAGAACGTCATTCACTCTTGAGACACAACAATACATGCGCTTCTGTGCGCGTAACACCCATGCATGTGTTTAAAAATATACTCATTATTCAGGTAAAAAAAAATGAAACGTGCGTCGTGCACCGGTATAAATAACATGTATAATCCATAAATGGCTGTATTCGTCACACGAATGCAGTGATTTTCATTACATATATGCAATACTTATGTCCGACTACTATATTCATATATGTATTCATATCATGCGATATATATATGGAGAATTACATATTCATGTCAATATATAAGTGGTGTATATATATATAACAATTATGCAGAATAGATGTGATATACGTTACTGTTTGCTTAGGTAATGAAGGATTTAGTTGTTACATAGTGTGTATGTACTTAAGGAGATGTATTTTTTTGAATTGTACGCACGAAATTAGCAAAACTAAGTTGAAAACAGTGGGTGCAAAAATGTATACTAAATAGAAATGACTAGGCGACAGTATCGTGTTGACACTAACTTGTTTGTCCCAGTCATGCAATTATTTCATCCAAGTCGGCTCTCTTGGTCTTCAGAATTAATCAAAGTAATGTCGGTTTATGGGAAAATGTGGTTTTCACGTCAAGTACAAGTTAGTATTCAGACCTAATGGCTCATAAATTTGTCCACACAGTGAATTTAGCTTTTGAGACGGAAAATTTTATGTTTTTCATTTTCTGTACACTTTTATCACTTTGCGTTAATTGTACATTGTCTGAAATTCAATCAGTTTTGTGTTACAGCATATGATGTAACACTTACTTGCGGTAGTATGTACTTATGCCCAATTAGCAGACCAAATTAAAAACCGATTAACGTCAAAAATGACTTGTTATACTTTTAAATTTCAATAGATTTTCATCAGTTTTGAAAGTATAAACTAATTTACTTCCCTTTGTGCTCACATTTTCATTTGTATGAATTAATTTTTGCCTTTTATAATAACGTGTTTATGACGCTTTTTCTGAACTCTGCCTTTAATGAAAGGTCAATTACAAACTTTATTTACGATGTTTATTTATATGCAAACGACGTTTGACATAACTGTATGTATTTTCTTTTGACATAACTCTCTTTTGGTGCGAAATATTTGTTTGCATAAAGTAATGACTCGAGTGTATATGCTTATATAATTGAATTTAATACTGATCCTATGGAAGATAACTAGAAGTTTGTAAACCATGCAAATGTAAAGATTGATTAAAAAAGTTTTTCATTTTATTGTTTAAAAATGGAAACGAACATTAAATTCATTTTAAGCAAATGTTTTGAGGATGAAAAGTTGCTCAAAGTTGCGAACAGGTGAAAACACATTTTTTGACGTTATTTTGATCTATGTAGTATTAATTCGATAATAAATGACAAGGAAAAGCAGAGCTCATCATAATAAAATTGTATTAAATAAAGCAAATTTATCACGTTATGATTTGAACTTCGCTCATCAGTGTTAGGGAAGATCTCTGGAGAGAAAAAGTTCTGAATCCTACTTTATCTTCTATACATTCTACTTCGCAGAAAGTATTATAAGCCCTTTTTAAGGTTTCATATGAGTTTCATGCCCTCATATTAATTTCAACCAGGTAATATAACTTTTGCAAATGTTATTTGCAGTATATTGTGTATTGCATATTGTTTTTCTTTTGAAATTTATGGAAATTAAATATTTGAAAAGAAGCGTATTTTTCAAATATTGAGAGTTTCAAATATTGATTTCGCACTCAATTCAACGAAATGTTTTCATGTTTTAGGCATGCATACTAATTTTTTCTATTTGAAAATATTAAATTTGGATTGAAACATTTTTAATCTGAGTAACATTTTCGATTATGTAATTATTAAGAATATTAAGGTAGTATAACATTTGAACAAATTCTGATTATTTAGAAAACAGCGTGGTTTACCTTTAGTAATATTATATTTCACATCAGCAGCTTTCAGCTGTTTCACGCCCACGATATTTCATAATGCAAGACATATTTGTTTATATAAGTACATAATGCTGTTTTAAATGTATCATAATAATATTGTGTACCACTGAGATGGATATGAATTGTTTAAACTTTCATAGTAATTTCAAATAAAAAATGTATGAATCTAAAACTATGGGGATGTATAATACTTTTACATTAGTAAAATCTTTAAATCCAACGCAATTTTGATAAATTTTTTCAAAGTCTTCATAAATACTTTTATCAGAAAGAAATTATTCATTTATACTGTATAATTTCCAACCGAATTATTGAACAATATTTCAACAGCTGAAATTTTGATAATAGAAAAAAAAATTGCTCGTATAATTTCTAAGCTGCGAGTGTGAAAAACACTCGTTTTTTACAGTCGCGAAATGTATAAAGTTCGTTTCGTAATTCAACATCGTTTCTTTGCTTGATTAAAAAATTGAATCAAACCAAATACGAACCTATCGTTGTCAGCACGGTGAGCGAATAAAGAAAAGCCTTGGCAAAGTTCCACTCGTATTCACGAACCCTCCGACCAGTGACACCATCGTTTGAGCCAGTAAAAGTGCCAGAATTTTGCATAGCCATCATGTCCTCCGTGATGCTTTTAACCAGTTGGTCCTGAAACCGGGCGATCTCCTGCGACGCGATCCTAGTCCAGTTTTCTCGGTACAGTATATTCAGGTCCATGGTGAGTTCCCAGATTTTCTCAACAGTTCGTGCCCGCGCTTCGTGGTTCATCTGTATAAACAAAAAAAAAAAAAACAATAAACAAAAAACAAAACTGTCAAATTTAGTTGAACAAATATTTGTATGATGTAATTTGTTGATTGCTGCAGTAACACTAAAAATGATGTTGAAAAGGCAGTGACTTTAATAGAAAAGTATTTTTTTTACGCGTGAAACATGTATACGTGCATCATTATTGAATTGATGGTGCATTTGTAGAGCGTTTGTGCCATTGTAGGTTGGAATCGTGGATTATGAAGGACCGCACATGAGGATGGCAAATGAAGAATGAAAAGCCTTGTTAGTTGGCGCAAGTGAATTACAAAAGCCTTTAATTAGTGGCTCAAAATTAGAATCTGACGTAAAAGATTCCGCTTTTAGAGTCGCAAGAAAAACCACAAAACACACTGTGGCAAGAGCGGGTACCGATGCTGAATAGCTCAAAGGTGTTTCATCTGAATCGCGTGTTTTCTTAAGTCGACAATACAAGCCGCTCCAAAGAGTGCACATTTTTTTATGGTTATTACGAATTGTACAAAAAGCGTTAAACAAAGAGCGCGCTCAAACAAAAAGTGACCTCAAAATATTAAACAAAGTGGATGAACTGAAACCGAGGTTAATGAGAGGTTGAAGAGATTATGCCGATTCATTGCGTGAAGTAGGCGCGTTCCCATTGAATAACTTTTGCTACTTGATATCAAATGCACAATTAAAAGGAATCTACCTTTTTAAAATCTTTTATTTTTCTATCTTACAATCAGAGATTGAGAAACAAAAATCGTGCTTGACCCTATTCAAACAAAAACACATCTAATTTTTATATACGAGATTCAAAATTGAATATCATTAATTTCAAATTCATTCTCGGATAGTTTTAAGTTTACTTCTTCTTCAACATAAACTTCATTCGTTAAAAGTTGGAACAATGTAAACAACTTGATAGTCTCATATTCTCTCATCTCTCTCTCTCTTTCTCTTTTAATAAGATATGTAATAAGTGTATTTGCTTTGTTCTCTCAGCTGTATTAAGTACGTGAAATACAAGATTGCTTTTGGCGTTCCCGTCGAAAGATGGATTTAATGGCTCATACGAGACAGATGGCTGCTCCTTCAAGTTATCTTTTACGGCATTCTTCGTGTTTCATTGCACTATCCTCATTTGTACAACTCTTCGATCGCGCTTTATCTTTCATTTTAATATTGCATCTGTTATAAATATTACAATCTCCTTTGCAAGAGACTTTTCAAAAGCAAGATTTTATTATTCCTTATTCTGGAGAAAGTTTTTGTTGGGTCATTTGAAATTCAAAAATGATAATTTTCTATGTAATTTGTGAATTATTGATCAATCTACATATTCAACAAGGAAAAAAAAAATGATAGAATTAAAAGAACAAAAAGTTTGTTCATTTTCAGGATGAATTTGATATGATAATTATATAATAATATATAATATTTGAATAAATAATAATTAGATTAAGAGGAAATGGAAATGAGTTTATAAAGTGAGATATTGCGGGGTATAAAAAAGTGTTTTTGTGAATTGAATCAAGGTAATCTAAATCTAGGATAAATGTGGCAATGAATGAGCGGACAATATTAAGTGGGAGTAGTAAATAACTCACCTGTCTCATCCAAGCCGTTGTATTGCGCTTGGTGTGAGGGCTACCGATAGCGATCGTGGTGGCAAGAGTTTTCTGGTGGAGATCGTCAGCATTGCCTTCAATGGCGAGGAAGATAAAACTGCCGAGCAGCGTGTACGCGACCAAGATCGCGCAGATGCCTAGGTTGATGATGAAGCCTTTAAAGAACGAGTGGTGGCTAGCTTTATCTGGGACGCCACCGAAGCAGAGGCACCGCACCTGGGTGTTCTTAGCCTTGGCCGAAGCGGACGTCTTCATTAGAGTCGAGGTGTTGCCGTTGTTGGTGGATTTCAAGCCCTCGTAGGCACGGTAATGACGCGACACATCCTTGTCCATCCTCGCTGAGACATAGCCTGTGACTCGCAAAGCAATCAGGGCTTTTTACGAGCGACCAAAACATTGAGCCACTTAACGCACGGACAACTAACGCCGCCGCGACCTGAATTATTCATGCTAAAGCGTTTTTGAGCCAAGCTGGTCGCTTCACGGTTGCCGTTTGGCCACAGGTCCTCTTAAGGACCCATGCCACACTTCGGAGCATCCAAACGTCTCGCGCCCAACATGCCAGGTACACGAGGCTCATTCCTCGTGTGCGACGCGCGTTGATCCTACTGTCGTCGTTTGGGATTCGCAACACGCCCGATTTCGTCGCTGCCAAATTTCAAGACAATCCCGGGCTCACTTTTTTCCCCTCGGATGGTTCTTTATGGTCATAAGTATGCGTGCCGTAGACCCGTGTAATCGTTTTACGCGTTCTTATAAATACTAGCGGCCGGAGTGGTTCTTCGTTCGTTTTTTAATGGCTAATGCACACGGCAGCCCTGTACCACTGCTCGCCTGGCTATTAACGCTGCAGCTTGCCTTATTCATGATGGACGCCGCTGTTTGTGATCGTCATTCCACCATCGCCTGGAATAGAAAAGAGATTTTTATTTGAGATTGTTTTGAAAAGAAATTAGGTGCAGCTGGAAAACGGTACGCTGCATTTCAGACGCTGTTGAATATTTATGGGATATTTACTCGGCTCGTGGGTTTTGCTCGGCTCTAGATTAGCTTGAGAAATGTCATGTTCGTCGCTTGTGTTTTAAGGGGTTTGTGTAAGCCACTTTTTTACCTTCAATGTGTTTTGCCATTTTTTGATTATTCTCACAACACTACAAAAATTAAGACACACAAAACAGTGTGTCTTAAATTGATTTTAATGCCTTAAAAATGTCTATATTTAAGACACTCATCGTCTCCAATTAAGACACTAATGAAAGGTGTCTTAATTTAAGACACTTGTTTTTGCAGTGTTAAGTCGTCGTAATTTCTTCGAAAGATAATTGTTTCATATTCAAAATCAAATTTTGCAAAATTTCACAATTTCATTCGATTGTTACAAGTTTAAAATAGGATATATTGATTTGAGTTGTTTAACTGCTAATATGTTACGAATTTCATGAGAATCCACGTGTGAAGACACACCGGTAAAGATATAGACATTAGAGCAAGATTCAAAGGTGGTTTTGCAGATCCTGCAGAACGCTATTCAAATCAGCTTGTCTACGAACTAAAATCCCGTTGGATCTCTGACAAAGGCAGTACTCCGTAGTCCTTGGGAGACTTTACGCAGGGATTTGCACGACCTGGGACGCCGTTTCGCGGCCGCGACAACGAAATCTATCCCGATGGATTTAACTCCGCGCTAATTTATAGTTATTGCGAGGGTCGATCGATTAATTTCTAGCTCTACGATAAATCGGAAGTGCCCTCACAATTTATCGTCACCTCCATTATTCCGTGTAGTCGCTTAAGAATAGCACGTACGGTTTAATTATCATGGTGTGATACATAATTTACGATTCCTGCGGTCATATTGTGTGCTGCATAAAATGAAACAGCTGAAAATGCAATTTCAACTCACACGTGTCACAGAGGGATCAGATTTTTCACAACATCGCTTTTTGCAAATTACATGTTTTTCCATCTTGTTCAAATTTTGTTCCAATTATTTATAAATCCGCCAATAAATAATCTGCACGAATTGGCACGCCTCAATTTCAATCACATCAGATCAACTCATAATTCACTTCACGGTTAAAAACAAAAACGTATTTAAATACTTGTCGCAATTTGGCATCAGTCCAGTATCTTTTGGCTATGAAAATCGTCCTCCGTGTACATTCAGCTTCAAAAGCACCTTACTTATCCCATTAGTATCAGTACATTTGTCGAGTCCTGTTTACTTACACCACCTTGGATCAACGTTTTTTTTGCTCGTCTGACCTAACAAACTGTTACCATTTTTGCAAACGCCCTTAATTTCAGCAAATTTTTTTGCATTCAAATCCGCAGAATGAGATGATCACTGTAATCTACATGCATTCTTGTTATGCAGATGGGGGTCTTTTCATGCATTGTGATTGGCTATAAAGATGCATATCGATTAACTGCGATTCTACGTCGTAAGATTTTATGAGCCTCGGTATATTCCCGCGTTTATTTTTCTTTAGGGGGTTTCAGACAAATTGCGGTCATAAAAATACGTTACAATTGTATTATCAGGCAAAAGTGTAAGAGTATTAATAATAAGAATAATAATAAAAAAAAGCATGCGACGCATTTTATGTCAAAATTTTTGACAACTACAAATGCACGTCGGTGCATTTTTTTTCTGATTAACGGCTTGAATGTGCATGAAGAGACACTTTTTCCACGTCCTATACCGTATGTGATTCCAAGCCGAGGCCAAAATATCACAAATAGTTTTGTCAAACGAAATAATGAATATACGTGGAATAAATTTTACTCTGCGTTATGTTTAACGCTGTCTTTTTTCGTCCTACAATTTATGTTAGTCGAATAATCCCGTCTTTTTTAAATGTAGGCGAAAATGAAGCCATTCGAAATGAGAGAGCGTGGAAAATGAACGAAAAATTTACGGTTTAGAAAAATTGTTTGATTTTAGCTTTTGACTTTTTCCCCTTATTTTGTTATGGACGGACAACGTCTGTATGTGCATGGGGCTTGATATTATAATTTCATATCATTTTCGACGTCATGAAAATAAATGTACAATTGGATATTCAGCCTTTTGTTTCATCGTTTTTGTCTCTAATAAAATGATTAAATGAATAAAATTTGTATACGATAATTTTGAGCGTTGAAATAATGATGAGACATTCAAGTTGTTCATTTATCTTGCAATATTCATTTCGAACAAAAGTCGTGCAAACTGGAATTGTGGTTTCATCATTTATCATTGAATTAAACCTCCGCTTGAACGGAATAACGAAAATCCGTAAACAATTTTGCTTAATGAACCGCGGAAAGTTGAGAGAGATAAACGTGACCGTCGGCAAGTTTTGATTTTCATGACTGATTTTGATCGCGATATCGCGAGTCTGAGGCTTCTTTCCGGACTGAACAAGAGTGCAAAAGTAGTGAGACGAAAACTCGCATCGCGTCAATATAAGTAAGCAGAGAATTTTCTCTGGGAGTTTTAGGTTATTGGAAAAGGCCTTTCCAAGCTTTTGCCTCCGAATAATATTGGGATCGAGATGGAAATTTGCGCGTGCGACATTCATAAATTAGCATTTATAACCAGCGCTCAGCAAAAATTGACGAGATGGCTCTGACTTTGAGAGGCAAAGATGGAGAAGCGTAGCCAAGGGAGCAAGAGAAAGGGAAATGCAATTTTTCCAAGCTCCGTTTTCTCGAAGCCACCTGAGCGTGTCCCAGCAACTTTTTAAATTCGTACCATTGTCAACTTTATTTGCAGAAAAATGTTTATTCAATTCCCCCCTCGCTCTCTTTTTCACACCACGAGAAAACCTGTTTGTCCGCAAAATGAAACTTGAAACAATTGTCACGTTTTTCAAACATTACAAAAAAAGAGTGTTGTCGTAGTTATACGTTTAAAAATTTTGAAAATAGTCTTTTATCTCAATATCACGGTAAACATTTTAAAATGTTTAAAAAGTGTTTTTCCTGTTGCAAAATTGTTACGAGAAGTGTTTATTCTATTCAATTGTGAGGTTTTTTTTGCATAATTAAAAAAAAGCGCGCTTGCAGTCAACACGGTTAATGAAAATCAACCTAAACGAAAATGTTGTCTCAAAAAATAGTAGACAGGAATTATATCGGGAAAAGCAAGTTTGATTGGTCGCCATAAATTAAAATCAAATTCGCATAATCTGGGCTTACGATAATCGAATGGGAATATTTGCGAATTGACAAAACGTGCGAAACCCCGTACTGTGAAAAAGAGGGCAAACAAAACTGTCTATTTTTCTTTCACAGCTTGACGTGTTGTAAATTAATTTGCCAATGTTTTTCGTACGTGTTTTTTTATTTAGCAAAAAATGCGTCCTCGTTTATGTGTATTTTATAATAATTGTTCGTGAGGTACGTAGCTGTATGCATAACGAATAAATTGAATAATACTGATAATCTAAAACAGCGCACGCAAAAGAAACAAAATAAATTTAATTAAAAATATATAAACGTGATATAAATTACCAAGAAAATTGATCCAGCCCGATCACGTCAAAATCCATCATAAATCTTGATAAAGTCAATTTGTTTCGACTTTGTAGTTGTCCATAAAATTGTGGGTGGATAGATTGATGGAATCACGTGATTTTCACACATTGTACATTAGTTGGCATTTTGTAGGCGTGGATGTATGCAAAATTGATGATTCATTACCCTGAGAGAGTCGACAAGTTTTAATTGGCATGATTTTATCATTGATGAATAGTGTCAGAAAAGTCTGACTATATGATTATATGAATTCAATAAAATTGGACCGCGTCAAAATTGAAAGTACATTGATATAGTATAAAAGCATCCGCAACGGCTGATATGATTGAGTTTCAGTCACAACCAGTAGTCAAATCATGGGTACAAGTTTAGTCAGACTGTCTGGGGTGCTGTGTAATTTGGAAGCATTTAGGCAGCTTTGTAAATCGCTTCGATTCAGAAATCATCCGTTATGATGAGAGAGACATGCTATCGCCCGGATATTGCCAATCTTGCTGCAAGACATCTATACAGTCTCAAGATACTTTGCCAGCTGGCTCTCGCACTTACATCAAAGCTTCGATTCCTTTCAGTTCAGACCCGATCGATCCATGTCTACTTTTTTTTTTTTTTTTTTTTTTCT
>JAAMPD010002983.1:0-11977 GCA_025266255.1 Trissolcus basalis
GAATACTCCTGAAATGTTAATACTTGTTGGAATGAAAATAATCACCAACTATCGTACTGAGTCTCAATAAAAAGATATATTTTTTATACACTCCACTTGTATTTCACGCATTGCACAGCATCATTAGAACGCAAATCAGAACGAAAAAAAGAAACTAAAAGAAACAGAAGACACCAAAAATATACACATTTTGATAACAGTCAAGATTGACGTACCTTTTGATCTATCGATTTATATTTGTGTTTTGATACAAAGATTCAAAGTTCAATCCAAAAACAATATGCTTTAATTCCCTATGATCATAGTGACAAATCAAAAGAGTACGCCATTCCTGACAAATAAAAATAGTACCTTGAATGCAGTAAAACTAACGTTAAGAATCTTAACAGCTTATCACAAAAACAAAGTCCGGATTGTCTTTGTCACTGTTTTTGAGTTAGAGCCCGGGCATGATGTAGGCGATGTTGTCAAGCATCTGCGAGAGGGTTTCGGGTTTCGCGCCGTCAGTGCCGGGCACTTGTTGAGTGAGGCAAAGTAAAGGACCTAAGGCACAGATAAGCGAGTCCAACAGCACCGAAAGTGTCCCGGAGACCGCGATCTGACCCTCGTGCTCCTTCAGCCGCTCGCCAATTATCGTCAAACTCTCGCCCAACAGCTTCAGATGTGCGGCAACGTCGATCGGTTGAGTGCCCACAACTTTGTACACACCTGATCCTACCGCGTCTGGAGATTCTTTTTTAACTGGTGGAGAAATTGAGAGATTCCCAACCATGCTTGGAACTCCCAATTGGATTGTCTTTTTGGTCTTCGGTGGCTTCTCAATGTTCCCTCCTAATCATTCAAACGGAAATTTCAAATTAGTTTTTACAATTTGAGTTTAATTTGTTTAACGATTTTTTCATTTTTTATCGTTGATTTTCATTTTGAATAGATTTTAAACTTTGTGGATTTTGAGTTTTATGAATTAGTATTTTTTGATATTAATTTTTTTTGTTCGTCTCATTTGATTTCTCAATAATTTACCACTTCTATTGATGAACTTCTTACGAGAACCAGGAGGAGGCATTTTCCAGATGTTTTCGTCCTTACCAGGAGATGGTGGTTTTGCTGCAAGACGTTTGGCCCTTCGTCGCCAGTTGTATTTTTCTATATTTGGTACCGTCGACCAAAGTTCGCCCAGTCTTTTAGATATCGCTGCAAAATCTATTTAACGAGACAGAAAACTTGGTCAGTTTTATAATCACTTTTATTTTTATGCACCTTACTTTATTAAACTTTCTTACCCATATAAGGACATTTTTCTAACAAATCTTGTCTCACTTCTTTTGCCCATAGCATGTACGCTGTAAACCGAGTTCTCTGAAAAAAACAAACGAATGTTACAACCAAAAATACCAACATTGATTGTCATTTGTTTGTTTTGTTACTTTTTAAAAATTTCATAAAAGAACATTAACATCAATAAATCAATAAAAGTTAACATAAATAATTGTCAATAAAGAAAACAATTTGATATAACTCAATAATAAATTCGAAAAATGAATTTTATAAAGATATAAACTTTTTTTCAATAATCATCTTACCCCTTTATCTTTCCTTTGTGCCTTCATTTTGCCAATGACTTTGCCATCCTTGATGATTAATTTCTTTTTGCATTTTTCCAACATGTACAAACTCTGTGCCTGCGAGGGAGTTTCCTGCTCAGGTGGTTCTAATCTTCTAAACCCTGTCTGACTCTCGTCTATCATCAGAGGATCGATCTCATCGTCACTTACAGAATCTACACTGAAACTTTCTTCCTCGTTCAACCCATTTCCCTCCTCTGAATCCGACCCAGACGACTGGACATCGTCTGAAAAAGATTCTTGTTTGATTCGGATTTGAGAGGGCGAGCTCTTCTTCGGACTGACATTTTGCACAGGTGCGGGGGCGGGCGCCACGATCGGTGCTGGCTGGGCCTGCAGTTGTTGTTGCTGCTGCTGCTGTTGCTGCTCGAATCGTTCTAAGAGTTGTTGTGCGTGAATCTGCTGGGCCTTTTGTTGACGTTTCTGTTTCGTTTCGGTAATGTCGTCTGGGGATTCAAAGTCTACCAATTTTGAAGATTTTTTTCGCACTCGACCACTTCTTGAAACTCCTGTCACTTCCAATTCTAAAATGTAAATAAACAATAAATATAAGTGATGACAAAAAAAATTATCTTTGATTGTTATAGAACAAATAATGGCATAATAAATTTTAAAATATTGAAAAAAAGGCAATAAGAAAGTATAACAAAAACAAAAATTTATAACAAAATAGTGCTGAAAATAATGACACCAAATTTTGCAAAAATCTTTTATATGTCCATAAAAAATCTGAATGAGAAATTATTACTACAATTAATTGTGAAAAAAAAAGGTTTAAGGTTAGGTTTATCAAAACAATAAAGAGTCAACAATCAACGAAATAAATAGGAGATAATACATTGTCAACAATGACTGTAAACAAAGCAATTTTGAGGTTAGGTTCGCATCAAAACAACATATTTTTTCTCAGATATTATCATTCCAGATGGTTAAATCGAATAGGCTTTCTTTTCGTGGCAATCCAACTTGTACAAATTTCAATTTTGTTATAAATTTTTGTATGATATCTTGCAAAAAACAGCAGTTTTTACATCCGACGCCAAAGTTTTCATCTCGAATTTTTTTCAAGAATTTATAGGCAAAGATAATTTATTTCTGAATGAAATCAATGAAGCAATTGTAAAGGAAGAAAAAAGAGGGCAATTTTCATGTTTGTTCATTTTTTTTATAAATGGAGGGAAAATCTTACCGTCCAATTTTTGACGTTTTGGCGATGCGAAGAGATCCATTGCGCCACACAGCTGCTCTATGGTTTTCTTGCGCGGTACTGGCTTTTCTGTTTTCGCGGGCTTACAAAATTCGGTAGCTTCGGTTTTGACAAACTCCGTTGATTCCGACATTTTTTCACTTCAAACGAGCTTACTTTTTTTCACAAATTATTTCGTTGACTATTTACGTTCTGTCGATTTGTTTATATCAAGTTTTAACATTTTGTTATTACGTTGTTAAAATGTTTACTCTACTGCGCATGGCTGAGTGTAGAAATTGCGCGGCAAATTTTGAATAGTTACAATTCCATTAATTATATAAATTTGAATATTTTTTGTTTAAATAAAAGAATATTTCACACATTCTTAGAATTTAATTTTTTTGCAAAATGTGTTGACGTTTTTTATTATTTTTTTTCAAGAATAAATTTAGACTGCTTGTTGGAATTGAGTCAGGTAGGTGCTGCCATCTGGATGTAATGATTTTCACAGAAAAGGCAAGAAGGCAGAAAATAATTTGATGACAAACTTTTTTATGGTAAACACAATCATTTTGTAATCATAAATTAACTCGAAATCGTAAAAGATATTTTATTAACACTATAAAAAATTTGAAAATTTCATAATTCATATGAACTTTAATTAGTAGCGATTAAAAACGAAACGAGTTCTTACATTGTTGTATTTTAAGCTTTTTATTTACATTTGAAAGTTTGTGTTTGTAAAATGTAAACATTTATCTTTTTTTCTATTTTTGCAAAAAAAAAAAAAAACGGAGAAACTGGATCGACCTTTAAATTAGAAAAGAAAATAAGAATTCCATTATTAAAAGAATAAAAATTTTCAAAAGCTTGATTATACTTCATAGTAGATTCTAAGTTAATTAAGGTAATCAACAATTTCCGTACTTTACGAATTGAAAATTTCTAATTATATTTTATATTTTCAAAGTCTTGAATCTGGGATCTTTGATGAAAGCTATAATCTGTTACGTTTAAATCTTCCGTTCATATCATAGTCTCGATAAAAAAGAACCGTTTCGCAAAAAAACCGTCAAATT
This sequence comes from Trissolcus basalis, assembly GCA_025266255.1. Lineage (NCBI taxonomy): Eukaryota > Metazoa > Arthropoda > Insecta > Hymenoptera > Scelionidae > Trissolcus > Trissolcus basalis. The sequence continues at coordinate 3,894 of JAAMPD010002983.1, forward strand.
TGCTTTGAAGTATTCATGGAAACTTATTCCAGAGCTAATCAGATTAATTAACTCATCCTCATTTCAAAGGGCAGTTTATCATCCATTTTTCATTACCATTAAAAGAGTAGCTTTGTTGAAAAATACATTTTTCAAAATAAGTAGCATGATAAATCTTATTTATATACAAAATTAAGAAACAATACCAGCTTTTTTTTCCTAAATAAACAAAATAGTAAAATTATTGAAATAGTAACTGAGTTTGTATTTTTCTTTTTCAGGGATTACATTAGGCTCAAAAATTGTGCTTTAAATATTGAACGGCGCCTCGTAATTCATATCGTCGGGTCCCGAGCAACGACATGGTCAATTTAATTGGGAGCAAAAAGCAAAGTAGCTTCTTCGTACGACGTGAGTGGTCCTCGTCGCAACGTCTTTATAAGCTTTGCTGTCAACGTTGCCATTCAGATTTTAGCAATAAAGTTAATTGTTCAAGACTGGGAGACGCGTGCTAGGCGTTATTATGCTCCTCTCAATTTCGGACTCAAAGAAACAACTGTGATGAGAGTATACATGAAGTGCAGCCAATGATCCGTTGTACTCATTAGTACAAATTTGGAGTTTGACGGATGGCAAGGCCTAATAAAGCTGGCTGAGACGGAGCATCTGCCAAAGTGTGATGTCGATGATAGTATTAGAGGAGTCATGAGTGAAACACGCAAAAAGAAAATGACAAGAAAGAAACGGAGGCGCCACCCAGTCACTGATTTCTGCTTAGCGATATCCTTCTACAAAGCTGTGCCTTCATCTTGCGAGCATTCAGCTCGTAGTCTCTTTGGTTTTACTATGAAGCTCTTCTGTTCTGACCTGTGCTCTTCGTGCACTTTGAGACACGAACGATCTTTGATAACAAAGAAACCAACTTGGAAATCTACCAATGTTTCCACGGAACTACCATCAACATTTCTTCGATGCGTGGCAGCTCGGCTCAAGGAGACGTGTGTTTTTGCAACACTTTTCAAACTCACAGACTCCGGCTTTTCAAGGAATTCAACACGATCGTGGGTCAAAATATTTTAAAGTCATATTTTAATTGACACAAACTCAATCATCACAGAGCCATCGGATTTGTCATATTGAATTGATGGAATGTGACTTTTTTAAATTCTTCATGGTCATCGATGAATGATGTATACTGTTATGACATCGACGTAGACAAAGGACAAGAATCGTTGGCGACACTTCGTAACTGTAATTTTCGAACAAAGTGGACATCGTTATAACCAAGATAATGAGTCGTTTTTTCTTGCCGCGGGGGAATTTAAAGTTGTCATCTAAAATGTCTACATATTGAAACATCATTCTTGGCATGTAGTTAGTTAACTGGTATGTGTCAAGCACGGATAGCTATTTTGAACGAAACATGATGGAAAATTTAAAATCTTATTTATAAAGATCAATTTCAAAAGTAGGACGATGTAATGAAAACACTAAATTTATTTTAAAATTCACAAAGAGTATAATATTTCACAAGTTGAATAAGATTGCAAATACTTTTGGTAATTCAGGGCTGAGTCATCTTTTATAATAAAGAAAAGTAAATCGAAGAGGATGAGTTCATGAAGATGAATGAAAAGACAGTCTGTGGAGACCGCGGGGTCAAAGAAATCATGGAAGGGGTGAATCTGAAAGAAAGTCGCCAAAGAGCCCACGGCGTTGCTAGCACGTCATTCTCTCTCCATCGCAGGAATTAAATTTTTATATCTTGCGTTGAGAGTTTGAACGATACGAAGGGTCTTATCCCTCGACGACGCCATTTTAACTTGAAAGTCAAATTACATGTTACGAGGAAGAAAAGTTAAGAACAAAGTCCATATATTTTGCAGCAGCGGGAGATTGAATCTACGCTTTTTCAAACAGAATATGAAAATTTCATTATATCAAAGTTGGAATAAAGAAGTGAGAGGGCATTAATGCGACAAAAAATTAGTCCGTCGCTGATACAGTTGTAGTTTCTAAACGACGGTGATGTTTATGCCGAATTCAACGGCGGTCATGAATCTTAGAACTCGTAAATAGAAAAATACGATTGAGGCAAGAAGAAAGCTTACTGCAAAGTGTAAGACTATAAGAGAAAGTCGTAAAAGCGTAATTCGTCGTTAAATTGTGCATTCGCTGTCCTCACTTTTCGATACGAATGTCTATAAAAATAAAGTATAAAAAGCCTCTGAAACTGTTCATTGATGAACCTTAAAATATAATTCACGTCAAAGAGATAGCATAAAAGCTTCAATCTCAGATACGTGCCTCGAAAGATTATGATTTTATAGAGTTTAATCCGAAGAGAGTCCGGACGATTATTCGGAATTTAGATTGGAAAATTATTTTAAAAAATGTAATAAAACATATAAGCTTGTTATAATTCATGCTATCATGGGAGATATAATTCAACTATATATTTTCATTTAAATATGGTAATCAGGATAAGTAATTACCTCTTTACACGGTACTTAGCGTGCAAATTGTCGCCCTCGAAATTGAAGAAAAGCTATATGACCAGTTTTGCGTACTTGCATGCTCGTTTTAGATTCGTTTATCAAACTAGCGATACGTAAAACCAGCAGCGGTTAAGCATACTCGCAAAAGCGAAGCCTGATTACGTACGCAAGGCATCGATCAAATTAATCCCTGACGAAGTCTGACGTATTATTCTACGCATGCAAAGCGACTCTCGCGTGATTCCATTTGCCGTTTTCCAATATACAATATGGCAGTACGGCCCTCACGGGATCTCTTATCAGTTCGCCGGTCATCTCATGAATTGGCTAAGACTTTGATGAATCAGTGTAAACTTATGCTTATTTATGACGCATTTACATAATTCTAAGCTTAAATTATAATTCTTTGAACGTTGACGAGGTACATTAACCCGACAATAATTATAAACGATATTTGTACTCGGATTAATGAAACTGATAAACGATCTGCTGAATAACTCGCAAGTGCTGCCGTGTAGTTTGAGAATTTCGTATAAGCAAACGACGAAAAAGTTCTTCAAGCTTTCGAATGTGAATCAAAAGCGAGATGCCTCAAAAGCCATGTACTTGATCCTCGTCACACGTTATCTTTAGTGCAGACAGAGAATGTTTGTACCCTTTCAAAACCTCGCCGAGCAATCATTTTTGTCGAAAATTCTTCCGAGAATTTTTGCCTCGCATACCTGGCGCACATACGACAAATAAATATCGTGCAGGCATTACAAGAATTCGCGCCTGATGTAACACGCGAATCCTTGCACAAACTATCACGCACCCAAGTTTACCTATCATAACGTTTCTTTTCTCTCTCACAACTGACGTATTGTAGAATAAAACTGTTATCATTTTTTCGTTCGATTAATTAATGTAATCACGATTGTATACAGTTTTAGTGTATATATATATATATACTGAAATTGAATAAAAATGTTAGAACAAGTCGAATGCGAAATAAGGCGTGGGATTGCCGACAAGGCAGGTGTGTCAACCAGTCTTGTAGCAAACAAGAAAATGATCTTGTCAACAAGGGAGACTATCTGCAATTCGCGACAAAAAACTAACCGTACAAAAACAAGAGTAACTTGAGATAGCTGACTTCTCAAGCGAGAGAGGCTGGCTCATAATAATAAAAACCGGCGTTTCTCAGTTGCCGTTGCAGGAAACATGGTCTTTTTCAATGTCGTTTAACAAATTGAACGAAAGATTTGAAAAGGGTTGAGAGAGATAAAAGATTGTTCAAAGTTTTACAGTTTGTTATTTGGTGATAGGGTATTTTGCGATTAACATGCGATGTTGGGGGTAGTTTAAAAAGAGGCGAAAGCCTATATATTGAATTTGGAAAAGCGCCATGAAACGTGGTGGCCGGTAGCTTCGACTGGATAACGATCTTTGATACAGCTCGTTTCACGTTTCGCCGCATGATTACACGAAAACGTCAGGCGCAAGCGCGCTTCGTGAGCGACATTCTCCAGTGGTCTCCTTTGTTCGTAATTCTATCGATTTGTGTAATCTGTTCTTGGTGTTCGTGAAGGTGGGTTGGGATAGGCCTCCCCTCGACCAGTGACGTCACTGGGACATACATCAAACCGTTATCAGTTCGCCGGCTTTGCTTTCTCTAAGAACAGGGGGTTGGAGAAAGAGAAGGTCCAAATCAAAGGCCTCCGCGTTCGACGGAGGGAGACAAACCGAAAGCTCCAAGGAGCGTCGAGAACATCGAGCAAGGATCTCCTCTCCAGGCTGCGTAAATTGGATTGCGCAGCCGGGATTTTGATTTATGCGCCCGCGGAAAATCCAGGAAAACGTCGGCGTGCTCTTTTTTGCGGGAAAGCCCCCGTCCGCCATTTCAAGCGCCGCCGGAGATACGAATCGGCCCAACTTTTTTGTTACGCCGCTTTGATATACTGCGCTCCACTTTTTTCCAGCTACGCCGAGAGCTTAAAAATAATTGCACGTCCGAGCGAATTCATCGGCCGAGCGTGAATTTGTAAACATAACTTTGCCAACGCGTGAGACTTAGCCCATGCACGCCAATAACAAACTTGTGCCAGAGACGGACAAACATAGTTTTCTCATTACCGAGGCATCAAGTTGGTGTGGCGGTAATGCTTTATTCAGCTTGGATTCGAATCCTCTTCGGCCGACCACTTGGAAAAAATATTTTAGTTTAACAAACGTCATGTATACAGTGTTTATTATATAAATGTATAAAACTATATCCTGCTAAAAAAATGTGTGTGACGTTCAGGATCTGGATTCTCTCTGATTCTATGTTATGGTGATACACAGTTGCAAAAGGATTTTTGAATGTTGATAGTTTTCTCATCGTGCAATGAGTTCGCGATGAGAGAACTAATTCGCGTTTCCGTCGCGATTCATCATTCGCGTATCGATTTTGCATCAAGTACGTCTTGTGCGCGGTGTCCTTCGGCGTGGCGGGATTGCGCGGCGCTATCTGGGCTGGATGCTGAAGCCGTCAAAGAAGAGACGAGCAAGGGAGGGGGGGAGGGTAGGTAATTTTATTGCAATGGATCGAATCAGCAAAGAAGGAAGAGGAGATAAAACGCGCGAGGGAGAGAAGAGTGCTGTCAATGCCGGGCGAAAGTTGTGGTGGGTGAGGATGTCGTGCACGAAGCAAAGGGATGCTATCTCGCCAGATAAGGGCGCAATCTCTGCTGCGGGGTCGTGGAGGTGGAAGCCAACGGAGGATGAGGAGGAAGAAGAGCAGAAGAGGCAGTGGAGCAGGGTTGCTGAACAGGGTTGAGTGGTTGCCAAGCAACGTCGAGAAGGGTGCAGTATAGATCGCTATCCGGCCACCTCCTGAGGGCGGGCTGCTCGCAAGATGGCTTTATTACCCGAGCAGAGGAGTCGCCGATGTTGCTCTCCTCTAACTTGCTACGCGCTGCAAAGGAAATGACTTTGCCGTCGCTGCTGCTGCTACTGCTGCTGTTACAATCTTCGTGCGGCCACCCTCCCCGTTGCCGTCAGCGCGCCGATTTATCGTTTTGCTAATACAGCACGATCCGGAAATGCAGTCTCGAAACACCGCACCGTCTTGGTCACGGCTCACTCCACAAACTTTACAAACACCCCATTATACATCAGACCACTGCGTTATGTGCCACAAACAACTCTGCAGTCAATCTTTGTTCAACAACATTCTTTTACAAAACTTAGAGTTCCATATTTAAATGTATTCGTATATAAACCGCATGCAAACCGACAAATTCAACATAATTTCGAAATATCAACATATTAGTACGTAAAAAATCCAAGTTTAACATAAAAAAATTTTTGAAGAAAATCAAAAATTTTTTTAATTATTCGTTATCAATTAAAACTATAGAAAGCACTTACCTGGTTGTGACCGGAAATATGTCCTCAATTGTTTGTATAATGATCTAAAGAACAATTTGGCTACTTAAAGTATATCGAAATCAAAAATTTTCTCGATACTTTTTCAATTTGAAACAAGCTGCTTCAGGGCTAGTCTCGTTATTGCATCCGACCCTTCAGTTATAAGAAATATCATAACAAATCACATAAATTATGTTTTTAGATATTGTGCTGATGATGTACGACCTCTATAACGTTGTACATTTTGCATACACAACTGATTGTACAAAAGTTAACAAAAAATGTTGTCAGAACAATTGTACAAAAGTTGTGCCTACATTATAACTGGCTGTGAAAGTGTTGTCCTTCTGCGTCCAGATACATTTTGTCATCCGTGGAAATAAGATGGATAATGGCGTGAATGCTGTTTTGGAGAAGATAAGCAAATCACATCGTCGTTTTATCGGAGCTTGCGATGCTAGCGAATACTCGATCCATCACTGGCGTTTGCAAAATATGGTCGCGAGATGAAAACTGCAGACGGAAGACGGCATCTTGTATTGGGATTTGTGTTATCTACGAAAGTACCCAGTTTCAGTGCAACGTTATTATTACGAACAGAAGTTCTAGTTTTGCGCCACTTGAATAACTTGGGGACTCCGATCCTCGATGCAAACTCCCGTTCTTCTGGAGGCGTCCCTCCCGCCATTCCGCAAGGCGCACCACCGGAGATGGAGCCCCAGACGTAATTTCCGGTTCTCGAGAAACGAGAACCTAGGCCGGTAGTACGTTAGCCAAACCAAAAGACGATCGCTCACTCCGCCGCAGATAACGAGATCTAAGAGTTAGGTTAGACTCGTCAGCATTGCCAAGTTGTGCGTTTATGTAACGCCATTGATGCCGGTTTGTTATTATCTAGTTTTCCGCTATTAGCTTAATTTAGTCTCCGATATTATGAGTTCATTTCCGCTCGAGATACTCACAAACCAAAACATAAACGAAACATCACCGTATATTTTGTTTCAAAACAAAGGATAGTCATTGTCTTCCGATGACCTTTGATTGTTTACACTCGTTTGTTTTGAAGCACACAAAAGAAATAACGAAGTGTTTATCAATGCTTTTTTACCGCGCAATCAAAACAAAGGACTTTGTCAACAGCCGATGACCTTTGGTTGTTTATAAACAAAGGTCTCGGCATTCTTATTGGATCTTATCTCAGGCATTGGGAATAAATAAGAATGATCGCAGCCACGAGTTTTCATAAACGTGGTTTTACCGATAGTTTAGAGCGTGAGTGCGATTACTGCTAACTTGGTTGATTCCATATTACCATACGTAAGCACGCTGCATGTTTCTCCGCCGGTAATGCCATATTGGGGTAAACAGGTGGGCTGAGCAGATATGAAGCTTGTGGAAATTTTTACGAGTACCTGAGATGTAAAGATAGTGATTTCGTATTTTCACCGGGGTACTCGATGTTACAAGAACGCAGAGGAGGAAGAGGAACTGAACTACGTGCCGGCGGCCATGGGTGTATCAGCTCGATCTCCCGCGATTCCATCGCATTACACTTTTTTTTTCATTATTTCAACACCTCGGCCGCGGAAAATGGCAGAAATCGCATTTCAATGATTTATTGCCGGCGTTGCTTCGTGCTTTGATGTTTTACACCGTTTCGTGCGATCCACGATCGTTCAACTCGATTGTTTATTGCGTGATTAGTCGAGCGAGAGCACGGGCCATGATGGTACCTTTTTTTAAGGGCGGTTGGATTTTAAAGCGACCTTAACCGTGCGTCACGACGCGTGCCAAGTGAAGGGTAGTTATATGGAGTGTGTATGGGCGGCGCGGACATCGCATGATGGATGTTTAAATTTCAAATAACCCCTTGCCGAGGATTAGAGTTACCCAAATCGTTTGAACGATTTTTTTAAATTTTGGTGAGAACAATTTGTGACCCGAGTTTCGTGGCAATGAAAAAAAAAAAAAAAAAAATCAGGTGCGAACACGTTTTTTTTTATGAACATAAATTGTTAGGAAGAACTAATTTTGGTAACCAAATTAGTTTTTTTTATTTGAAAAATTAAAATAAAAAAAAAAAGTAAACAATAAAAAAATGAAAAAAAAAAAACATTTGTAATGGAAGAGAGTAAAAAAAAACGATATTGAAAAGTAAAATAAATATATTTGTTTTTGAAATTGAAAATTTGAAATGTTGATGGGAAAAAATGT
>JAAMPD010002984.1:0-11974 GCA_025266255.1 Trissolcus basalis
AATGTCGACCGCGCTTCGCGCTACTCTCCTTCGTCGAATTAAAATTTTCCCAAACGAATGAAAATACATTGGCGCTCGCTGCGCGTGTGCCTGCGTTTTGATTCTTAATTTTCTTAACAAAACTGAATATCAAAAAGTATAATTTTGCGACCTGTCCCAATATAAACAAATAACATTAACCAATGAACAACACTTTTTTTATTATAAAAAAAAGATACGACCAGTCGCACTCTTATTTTCACTTTGAATGAAATGACAAATTTCCGTGACCCGTCAAATTTCGAATGTAAATAAATCGACCTGTGTCAAAAAATAAACCGATGACGCGTGAATCGGCTGCAAGTCCGACTTCAGGGTATCATCAACTTTTTAATTATGGATGGATATTTCTATCGGTGAAAAAATTAGTGGAAAATTATTTCTTGGGCCAGAATTTATTAATTTTTTTAATTTACCGAACTTATATAACTAAATATTAAATAACAAATATGAAAATAGGTGAACATATTTAAAAAATATGAAAACATTCTAAATTATGTATGTTAAACCCACAAATATAATCTGAAATATATTTTACAATACTTCCATAGAAAAAAGTCAATTATCAATATGATATCTGTTAGTATTACAATATTAATACAGTTTATCTTTTAATTTATATAATTTCAACGTTGGTAACACTGCCAAAAATAACTATGTCGTGTTACTGAAGATTGTAACGTTCAGTTCTTTTTCAACCGCTGTGTGAAATAAATCGAGCTTTTTAAATTTCGTTTTATATCTGGTTTTCGCCCTGCCCAACAGATAGAAGTGAAAATTTTTTTTATTTTAATTGATTTCTTAATTATAAGCAACATAAAAAAATATAAACAATTTGTTCTCTCAATACATTTCATTTCTAAAACATCATTTTATTTTTCAATTAATTTTGTTTAATTCGGTTCTAATGAATTTTGTACAAATACTTTAAATGAAAAGTGATAAATTGAATATTTAATTTTTTTTAAGTGTATTCGATTTTGAAAGTTTCACTGACACTAAACGTGATAAACCGTTTTTGCCCAGTTTCAAAAGTATATTATACGCAAATACGCGAGCACAAAAAGTTTTGTATTGAGTTTCAAGAACAATATTTCAATCCCATTAGTTTCGCTATTATCCTCAACCGGGAACAAACCGGATGTGAATTAAAAAAGGATTCATCTGTTTACCTCTCTGTTATCTATACACAAAAAATCGATAGTTAGAGCAAAAAAGAACGGATATGAAACAGGTGAATTGTTTCTGCCGATAAGATCCAATTTTTTATTAACAACAAATGGGATACGTTTGGCGGTTTTAATTTCCCATTTGGTGTAACTGAAATAACAATTTATTTGCGCTACCGACGACAGGAAATTCAAATATATGGCAGGGAAAGATTCAAGGGAGGGGGGGGGGGAGGAGAAAAAAATTACTTTAAATTTGGCTGAGAGAAAATCAAATAGTTGTTACCCCGGCACCGAAGATGACTGAACGAATCTTGAATATTCGCAGAGACGTGCGAAGGGCGTCGATATAAAAATCATATCGAAATTGGCAATATCGAGACGTTTTCGTTCCTCTCCAGGAAGATCCAATCGAATTAGCTCGCCGAATTTCGAGGAGGAATTCGTCAGTTCTGAGTTATCCCTGAAGTAACGACAAAATTCGCGCAAATTTAAATTTCTCACAATGCGACGTCGTTGCACAAATATTACCCGCCAATATTCATACCCTTGTATATCGTATTAAGCCAGAAATGCTCACGGGGTAGAATGATTGGCATTTGTTATTTTTTCAATGAAATAATTCATCAGTGGAAAATGATAATAAAAAGGTTTTAATGAAACGGATATAAAACTTTGAGAGGACTTTAATTTGAACGTGTCCACCGATGTTGATGATTGTAATGCTACGAAATAAGATTTCAAAGAAATTATAGCGAAATAAGAGAAGAGCGAAGAAACTCAATTATTGTCAATTTAAACGAAAGAACACTCAATTTCTTCGGGCAGTTTCTTGCCTATTTTATAAGAACCGAGAATGTAGGTGGAAGTCAGACTGCCACACCGAGACCCTCAATCAGCGGAAGAAAACGTGAGGATATATTAGCGAAGACGAATTCTCCGAGTCTAATATCCGGTATCTGACGAAGTGTTCAAGAGAGTACAAACTTCAAAGCTTCTTTTTTTATTTTCATGATCGATGGACTAAAAAAATTCAGCTATTCAACTTTTTTTTGTTTTGGTTTTTTTTCTGGAAATAGATACAATAAAAGTTGTAATAGTTTTTTTTGAAATAATAAAAAATACATTCATCTCATTAAAATTTCATTTATAATTTTATCAATCTGAAACATATTTATTATATGTGTTTTATATTAAAAATATCCAAAAGTATAATTGACTCATAATATCATAAAATATATCATGATAATATATCGTTCTGAACATATGATCAAAAAATAAAAGATTCAACGTAACACTCAATTTTTTCGACATATAATTAAAATTGAATATTCACACGAACACAAATATATTTTTACCTATATTTTTCAATATTAAAAATATATCAGTATATATTCTACATACACATTTTTATAAATTATTTATATAGTGGGAATAAATAACAAGAATAATTTAAATATTTTTATATTTTATCAAAAATTATTATATATATAATATAATAATTATATTACAAAAAACATTATATTTACATGAAAAATATAAAATTAAAATTCATTCACACGTATATTTTTGTCCCTGTGGGAATGCTTCAAATGTAGTATTATTAACTGAATTTCACGTAAATACTCAATTCGATCATTAATGACGAAATATTGATAATTGTTTCGTATACGTTCCAACTTTAAAACAAATAAAAGTTGAAATAAAAAAAACGGTTACTATCGCGAATAGGAGTTTTTTTACGATGACAAATGGAAATTGAAAAGCGATAAAAGTTGTCATTTGGATATCTTTCCCCCGAAGGGTAAAATAAACAGCAATAAAAAGTAATCTTTAGTGATGCAGGAGAGGACGTGTCCAGCGAACACTTGCGCACATAACAATTTGTCCGGTGGGCGTCGTAATTTTCTGCAATTACGCGTATTATCGTGCGGAGCCTGATTTCGAGCGTATTTGCTCGTTCGACCCTGTCGGAAACAAACCTGGCCCTTTTCTCCGCACCAACGTAACACGGCGGCTCGTTTCACGCTGAGTTGACTGCGCGCAACTCGCGTACCTAATGCATTTACATTATTATTAAAGCGTATTTACACGAACGTCAGTGGCGAACTCTCTCCGGAATTTTTAATTTCACTCGGAATGTCACGTATGTGACTGAGTATTGTATACCCGATGCGTCACAAACGGATTGCAATTTTGCAAAACTGCTCGACACAAAATTTTCCCATTTGTATATTCTCAAAACTTCAATTTTCATATTTAAAATACGATATGCTAATACATAAATCTAAACATTATGTAAAAATTCGTTTTTGAATTATACAATTTCATGTGCCGGATGAGATCTTGAGTTATACTACTTGCCAATATATTTGCTGAATATAAAAAAATGGTTTGTAAAAATTGGTATTCGAATGATTTAGTTTGATGCGACGGATGAAATCTTGAGTTATACTACTCGTCAAAATACTTATTAAATATAACAAAAATTATATATAAAAATTTGTTTTTGAATGATTCAGTTTGTTGCGCCTGATAAAATCTTGACTTTTACTACTCGCCAATATGCTTGGTAATTATAAAAAAATGATATGAGAAATTGGTTTTCAAATGATTCAAATTTGTTGTGCCGGACGGAACCTTGAGTTATACTACTTGCCAGCGGATACATCAATCAGTAGATCACGCGTGTTTACAAATTTGCAAATTCCGATTAGCAACCGACACAGCACGAATTCGGAACATTTAAGGGCGGCATAAATTGTGAGTTTCGATCGCACATGCTCACCGAGCGGGAACAAGAAACGTGACCGAAGAATGTGCGATTGCTACGCCGGGGGTCTTGATGGGCTTATGTAGATCGCACGACTGTTGAATATTCATGTTGAATTAAGACAAGATTGTTGACTCGGTATAAATAAACTTTGAGACTTTTAATTACTAATTATACGATGTGTTTCGGCCACCGCGTGTTCCATTTCGCCTAGCGATGATGAAAATCTTTCCACGGTTCAAGGTGCGCTCCAAATACACATAACTTTCTAGTTAGGGACAATTAGTATCCTCGACTGAATCTTTTTTTTAACTTATGATATCATAGAAACCGAGGCTTCTCATTTTTCCTCTCACGGAAAAGTATGTAAAATATCTAACTGATTAAAATATATTTTATATTTTGACATATATTTAACCGTATATTTTCAGTAGTACAGTGTTAAAATGTAAAAAAATATATTTTCAATTATATTCTCAAATATGGAATAAATATATGTTCCACAGAATTTCTGTTATCAATTTCGAAAATATATAACTTTTAAAGTTAATAACAGTTAAAGACAATTTTTTGTTTAAAACAAAACGTTCGTTTTGTTTAATTATTTAGCTTTTTATGGCACCGTAAATAATGTAGATAAATCTTGCTTATCTGTTTAAAGTTAACATTATTTTTAACTTTTCTTCTTCAATTAGTGCTATCTTTGATTGATTAAGACGTTATCTCACTTGTTCATTACTTAATGGTTACTTAGTCGGAAATTAATCAACAAGTATAAATTATCCTCAGATCCATTTGACTTTTAACTTACCAACTTTATCAAGGTTTTAATTCTCAACCGGACGGATGAAGCATGCTTTACATTTTACTTCCTAGAAAATAATTTTTATTCCAATGCACATTTACATTCTTGAAAATCAGTCGAGGATGAATTTTATTCTGCCATCGATAGAATTCTCGGAATGGAATATGAAAATTTTTTCCATTTTCAAAACTCCCCCTCCCCACTTACTTCTCCTCTCCGTTTTCATTTTAAATGAAAACTAAAGTACGGAGAATAAATTTTGTTAAAAATGCAAACAACCATTTATACAGCCATGATTAAATATTTTCTGTTTTTGAAATATAAAATGAAATGAAATTGAGCAAAGATTTATGGCCGCGTTAACGACGTTTAACTGTCGTAAAGTATTGTATTCGCATTGGCATCAGTTAAGAATAATAATAACGAGACTCTTTTACAAGAAAATAAGTGCTCATAAAGGAGAATGTGCCTGAAATATTGATATTTTCATTGGTCTAACGAAAATGAAGTCGACGTTTAGTAATCACACTTTGTTATTACGAGTAACGTAATGCAATTGAAACACAGGCAATTTGATAGCAAACACAAAGGTCGAGGAAAGAAAATTATTTTCTCTGGTATATACGCATGTATAAAATGATGATTTCCAGTTTAATTAGTTAAATTGTTAATAATCATTTGCAAATGTTGAAATTCCGTTCGTGTTTTGTTAACAAAATGCGATACAAAGTTAATTAAAATATTCTACCGAGTTAGTGAATAATATCTGATATTTCCACACTGAGTAATACACACGTCTACAAAATTTCAGTGAAGTAATCAAATATTGGTCAAACACAAACGCGGAACTTTAGTCGCTCTCTTTGATTCTTTATTCTTGTGATATCGTACCGTACTTTCTGCGATCATGAAATATTATTATTTGTTTTAGGAAATACTATCTCGTCCCTTTAGAGACATTCGCTGTTAATTTAAATATTTTTAATAAATCCGTATATAAATAACTGAAATTATTTTAAAAAGTATATGATAAAAATGAAACTATAAAATTGTATTTCATTGAAATTATTTAAATATAAAAAGCTGGAGAATTTGTGGAAGGCCACACGGACAGTAATAAATTTTATATTATATTTAAAATTAATTAGAGTTATATTTAAAATATATATTATATAAATAAAATATAAACATATATATAAACTTATCAATAAAATGTATATTATATATTGTAAATATATTGTAAATGATAAATATTTAAAATACCTAATTTTTTGTCGATGGAAAAAAATGTATAAAAATATTTGTTCAATTATATTCTCGAATATAGAACCAAATATGTTTCACGGAATTTCCGTTATCAATTTCGAAAATACATATTCCATATAAATATAACTTTTGTCGGAAATATATTCACTATACTTCGACATATACTTTGACTTATATGTGGAGTGCATATAGATATATTTTAAATATAAAAAATATACGTAAAATATATTTTGAAATATATTTTTGTTCGTATGAAAGGGAATGCACTGTAGTGCACTATATTTATAATCTAAAATGAATCAAAATAGAGACTGTTCTTGTCGATGCGCTGTGAATACTTGTTTGTGTGTACTATTAAACGGGTTTGTATTCAGTGTGTCTCGCTCAGCCAGGTACACATTTCACGTCACACTTATCTCCCGGGCATGATTCGTGACGTACGTGGCACGTTACAGGATGGATGCACATGGAACCACAGTGTGTAACTTACCAAACGAAACACAACCCAACTAACGCAAAAATATTCTTGCCTCGTCTACCTTTTGTTCCGGGCGCCATCGTGACCCGAGCGCTCTCTGATGAAACTTATAATGTCGCCTCCGCTTTCGAATTCATGTCTTCGCTTACTCGTTAATTATTGCGATCAGAATTTAATTATTCCCAGTCACCCTTCGGTTTTCTCCGCGTATTTTCCAACTCTAAATTAACATTTCCTCCCAATTTTCATTCACGCAAGTCTTTCACGTGCTGTATATTTCTTAATTTACAATTTTCAACTTCTCACGAGGAAACAAAAAGATCATATTTAGCATTCTCATTCTTAATTTGTACTACTCCACATTTCAATTAGGTTAAATGATGAATGAGTGAAAAATTTAAGATTGTTATAGGACAAAAAATATAATAATATAATATAATAAATATAATATATAATATAATAAAAAAAACTTATGCGAAAATACACTGAGAAATATATTCTATTAATTATTATAATTCATAAATTAAAATTTACTAAACTATAAATATAAACGAAAATATAAACAAAATATATTTTTCGTGTATAAAATATACTCTAGCAGTAATTATAATATTTCGTTTATATTTTTTTATAAATTCCATTATATAAATTTATGAAATATAAAATAGAATATATTTTGTATATATTTTAGTATATGGGGGACAAATCTGAAATTCGTAAAACATTATTGAATCTTACAGCAAATTTTGATTACGAAGCATTTTACTAAATAAATATTAATTTGTATATGACGTGAATCAAGAAATTATTATTGTTCAGAAAAAATATCAATATTTTATACAAATAACAATTACAAATATTGAATGTGACCCTAAACATAATAAAAAATGACTTACATAAATTTATAAAATATAAAATAGAATGTATTTTATCGGATATATTTTCATCCGTGAGGGTTACAAAAATGAATAAATTAATATGTCAGGTGTCGATAAACTTGTAACACATTAGATTCAATAAAAATGATCGTATAAAGTGTGTGCATTTTCGTTGTTTTTTTTTGTCCCTCGTGTCGGTATATCTATGGGGTCTGAGAAAAGCAAAGAAATTCACTCGAGTGGTCAAATATTTATTTTACGCCTCGAACACGATGCCCGTCGTTCGTTTTGTATAATAGTTTCCGATCGAAACAAGTGAATTATGAGATGCGACCACTGCGCACGTTCTAGACAATGTTTCACTTTGATACAACTCCAGTCTTCGCCCTTTTACTCATGTTTCATTCATTAGACGCCAAATTCACGACAGCCAATTGACAAAAATATATTTCAATCTATTTTTTACCTCGTCTAATAGAACATTTCCGATTTTCCACAAATTTTCCATTGTCTAACGTTTTATTTGGTTCTGATTTTTTTTCCATCATAATTTACCCAAACCTTTTTGCTCTGTTATGATTTGATTTGTTTGTTCGTGTTTTTGAAAAATGGAGCCAGACAAGTGTAAACAAAATAAAAGCAGTGTTTATAAAAAGACCCAGGAAAGAGTGCTATAACTTTTGAATTTCGCTATCTGGGCTCGCAAGTGTAAATGATGTGGCGGATAATGTTAATAGTGTAGCCGGCATTTTTACAGCTTTTTATTTTATGTCTGTGAAGGGCCGCGCGCAGCCGTCACAATGACATTAACAAAAGCACTCATTAAAGTGATTAACGGAGAGGCTACAAGCGCGGAGATATCGCCGTGGTCGCCATTACAGGCTTTATTAATTGCCATCGTCGAGTAATTTGCTCCTGCGGTGGCAGAATGAGTTTAGTAGCGTGATCGCGTTTGCATCGTTTAGTTATTCAGCGAAAAACTCTCTGCTTCCCTTTACCAACTCATTTCCATATTTATTTTCAATTTTTTTAAAACAAATAAAAAAACAAAATTATTTCTAAACTTTAAACCTGGAAAAAAAAATTTTCTAAGCTTTCCCTCACGGATGAATATAAATCCGCCGAAATACATTCTATTTTATTATACTTATTGCCGCTTTTTATAAATTTTTTATACACAAAATATATTCTATTTTATATTTTATAAATTCATGTAATGGAATTTATACAAAAAATAAAAATTAAGTATTATATTCACTATACCGGAATATATTTTCTACACGAAAATTATATTTTGTTTATATTTTAAAAATATATTTTCGTCCGTGCGGGATTCAAATCAATTTAATTGGAATTTTTATGATCTATGAAAAAAAATTATACATATTGAACGATGGAAATACGATTTGAAAAGTGTTGAAAGAGAGAATTTTTTTCGTCAATAGTATATAAATGTGTGTTTTAAAAATAAGCCATCTCTGTCAATGAATATGAATTTTTTCATTTGCTAGGTTTATATTTTCCTCGAACTATGATTTTGGAAGCTAAAGGAAAATATTTTATTTTTTATTTTTTGTCAAACGATTTAATTGAATTAAAATGTTTTATCGGTGCAAAATTTTTTTTCTCGGTTTCAGAGAGAGGAAGACTTCACTTTTTATTTTCTCATAAAAACTAAACGGTTGAGAAAAGTTAATCATATTTTATGTGTATAAAGGTTAGTTGCTTACATTTTAGGATATTGTGAAGAAGAAAGAAAAACAGAAAAAAAATTGTAGTTATGAAAGCGAAAATTACGACATGCGTATATAAGCTCTATCCCTCTTCTTGACAATCTTATCTAACGCGATTATCCGGTGACTGTTTCATGTACTAGTTGTGTTGTTTCGCATCCTTTTATTTACTCCTCTCTATCCTCATCCACTTTCCACACTTCACCGGAAGCCGTGCCCATTATTTTCGCGAAATCCCGAAATCTTTGAATCTCCTTAAATCGCACAGCCGGAAAAACGGTAAGCCAAAAAACAAACATTTGATTTAGCAGTGCGCGCCGTCTGCGATGATAAACAACTCCACTTTTATTTATTTATCCCCGGGAATTTATTCTTTCGCGGGACAATATTTTTTGGCTGACAAATAATTTTTTATTGTTGGAGGAAAAAAGTGATAATAAGGTCAGCGTCGATTGTGAAACGCGTGGGAGAATTTTTATAGCAAAAAAGGGGGCAATATCATTAGGCATAATTTTTTTGCAAATGTTTGCGGCGGGGCTTATGATTCTATGAGAGAACGCTCGCTGACCGCAATTATTCGTGGCCTCTTCTTCCTGTAAAATCCCGTAAAGAAGTTCTCTCAAAACTTGACTCAATGCCAAAGGTAATACGATGATACTTTCGGCGTTCTCCAAATGTTTGTGGTTACTACTGTTCTTCCTGTTTCTGCATCTAAAGCGTAGCACTTCACAGAACAAAAGAAAACGGCTCGAACTTTTCTGCATCACGTTGTTTGCAAAAATGTTTGACCGCTGATTCTACTCTTAAACTTGCAATTTTCACTGGAGAAAAAATGAATCAACTTTTATGCAACGTCTGACTTGTGTTTGCATTTTGGGAATAAAAGAAAATTGATCCAAATAGTATTTTGGAATGTGGAATAAAATGGGATGAATTGGATGCTGTATAGGTAATTATAGGGCGAGAGCGATATCTTTGTGGTTAAGAATGAAAAGACGCAAGTATAACGCAGATATAAGAACCGGTTGGTAGTGAAACAATAAGTGAGGTTATGTGATTAGACACACTTCTTATATAGGAAACTCATATGGTTAAGAGCGTTTATTTCGTTATATTTAAAAATCATATAATTTAGAAAATTTTCGGAATTTAGATATTATTTTATGATAGTAAATAGAAGCAGTTACTATATTTTTTAGTCGAAATAATAACAATCAAAATGACTTACTTTGAAAATTCGACACATTAGATATTTAAATCATGCAATTTTTTTACAATAGAATAAAAATTTTTATTGAGAAAAATGATAAATAAACAAATTTTTCAATCTGGATACAAATTATACACTAACAATATTCTTAGTCATTTTTTGTGAATTAAATTATTAAATGATTTATAAATCAAAATCTAAATGAGTCATTAACTTAACATAAATTTCTTATTTTTATAACTTTTCCGAACTAATCATAACAAATTGTAAATTTATAATTGTAACTGGAAGAAAATACAATTAAATCGTATATAAAAGTGGATAAAATTGATTTTCGGTTAAGAAGAACTTTGACAATTGTCATTCACAGTTGTCATAGTCGAGTCAAAATTAAAAAAATTTCAATGCCACAGTAAGAAACAGTGGAACTAATTCCTACACGAAAAAACGTTTCTTTCTTTCCATATTGATTCCTTCTTGTACACAAAATATCTAACTGTAATGAAATATCCGTCCCGTCTGACTGCTTTGGAGCGCGCGAGCTATTTATCAAGCAGTTCTTAACAATGGAAGGACATCCATTCGTGTGACAAGCCCGACTGACCACAAAAGTGCGGACATTTCGACTCATAAAATGTAGCTGGCGCGAGAGGGAAAAATCGGAATTTCATTTCAAGGAAGCATTTAATATAAGTCGTCGACGAGTCGTTGTGGGGAAAAAAAAGGAAAAAGCAAAACGGGGACAATATCTCGGGGTAAGAATAAGGATACAGTTTTGCGCATCTGCGCGAGTCAAAGTGGTGTAAACTGTGTGCGAGGGCGCGGCTCTCCGCTGAAACAACATTCGCGCGAAAGAGCAAGACAAACAGTTCCTGCTCTCTAATTAACGTGGGACTTGGCGGATATTTCGCGTGACGGCCCCGAGCCAACGAGGTAAGAACCCTATACCGGGATACGTAAATTTACGTAAATTTACCAAAGGCGCTCCATTTGCATCCCAGCTTCATATAATCTCGCGTTCAGATTTTGCATTTTCGCTGATACTCGCTACCGGTTCAGCGAAATCGTTCGATCAACATTTAGCCTACGAGATTGAAATGCCTCTCCTCCAACCCAGATTATTTGTTACAACCTGCCTTGCAACATTTCTTCTTTTTATTTCTCTACACTGAGAAACCGATATCGTAGTGGGTACAAGCTATATTGTGCTCATTATGATATGAAATAGTAGAAAAAGTTATGATATAATTGTACTGAGAACAACCTAGATAGTGAATTTT
This sequence comes from Trissolcus basalis, assembly GCA_025266255.1. Lineage (NCBI taxonomy): Eukaryota > Metazoa > Arthropoda > Insecta > Hymenoptera > Scelionidae > Trissolcus > Trissolcus basalis. The sequence continues at coordinate 11,632 of JAAMPD010002984.1, forward strand.
TACAATATTACAACCATGTATTGATACGCGTTCAGTGGTTTCCATGAGATTAAATTACAATTACAAATTGAATAAACGGAAACAATCTTTTCTTGCAAAATAATCATTTATTTTCCATTAAACATTTTTTCAAAAATTCAAAACTTGAAATGTGCACATGATCATTGATATGAACTATCTACCATCATCGATGTGATTGCTCGCATGGACGAAAATATCCATCCATCCATCCATAATTAAAAAGTTGATGATACCCTGAAGTCGGACTTGCAACCAATTCACGCGTCATCGGTTTATTTTTTGACAGGTCGATTTGTTTACATTCGAAATTTGACGGGTCACG
>JAAMPD010002985.1:0-11972 GCA_025266255.1 Trissolcus basalis
TTCAATGCTGTAAATATTGATACATAAAAAACATCGTATTTTATTAACATTTCTAATATTTAATTCAGATTTTGAAAATTATTTTACAACAAATATTTACACAATTTTAACAGTATAATTAAAGCAATTAAATAAACAATATATCAAACAATTAATTAATAAAAATAACATTTTTTCAACTTATATTTAAACGTAAACTTTAAAACGTTAACATGAAACTAAAAACAGATTTTTAATAAAGATTTTAAGTTTTCTCGCTGAAAATTGTCTGCGAGATTATAATCGCACCATTCGCGAATTTTGTCGATTGCATTAACAATCTGCAAGGGAGTTCGCTTACTAATTGGGTCTTCAGTTGTGTCGCTATTTTCTTCGTCTTCTTCTTCATCTATAATTTCTGAAATAGAGACATTAATATTTGTAAATTTATTTAAAATTTCTGTATCACTCAGATGGTCAGAAATAATGAGCTGGGAATCAGCGTGTAGCCAATGATCACGGTCATTTGCCGAATATTCAATTCCACCTGGAATCCTATTCAGCAAACTAACCAAGTTTTCTGGCTTTTCTTCTTGAACGACTTGAGCATCAAATATGTTTTTCCAGGCGTTTTTGAGGGTGTTGCTTGTAACACTTTCCCAGGCAAAAAACAATTTATCACAATGTTGAGCGATATGACATTTTGATATGAAATTAGGAACACCTGACAAATCTGCGAATTCTTGAAACAACATTTCTCTTAAAAAGTCCAATATTTTCGCTTTAGCGCAGATATTACACCTTGGTCCATAGGTTGGATCAAGGACGTCACGTTTGGTGGTAAATAAACGACGAAACACTGCGCATCAATAGCATTTAGTTCTTTTGCAGATGGATGAGATGGAGCATTATCCAATAAGAAAAGAAATCTGTAAAAATCTGTTAAATAGTTTCAATGCAAAATTTACAAGAAACTTTTTCAACAGGCATAACATTTACCGTTCATCATTGCCAGGTTTCCGTGCTTTAATTGCTGGTAGAAAAACGTTTCGATACCAGTCAATGAAAATGGTCCTGTCCATCCACGCCTTTTTTTGAGCCCGATATTCTATTGGCACTCTACTAATGTTACGGAAGCAACGAGGTTTCGCAGCATTTCCAATCAAAAAAATAAGCCGGACTTTATGCGTGCCAGTTGCGTTAGCACACACCAGTACACTTACGCGCTGTTTCTATAGTCTTTTCGTCCGCGACTTCCATCTCATTACTTGCAGCGAGAGTTTTTTGTGGTAGCATTTTATATTGTAATCCGGTCTCATCGGCATTGTAAATATTGTCAGCATCATAACTGTGCTCTTGTACAAATAATTTAAAACCTTATTTAAAATTATCACACGCTTCTTTGCCTGCTGACAATTTTTTGCCTTTCTCACGTAAATACATAATTCCATATCGCTGTTTAAAATTTGTCAACCATCCTTCACTTGCTACAGAACTATATTTTTCTCCCAGCTTTTGATGGAATTCAAAGGCTTCTTTTTTAATAATGGCCCAGTTATTGGATGACCGAAGCTGCGTTTTTGATTAAACCATGCAATCAGTACTTTTTCTAGAGGTAAATCTTCGCGTCCATAAAACCGTTTTCTTTCTCTTCTACCACTAGAAATTTTCTCAAATTGTTGACCAATTTTGTCTTTAATTTTTACAATACGGTAAACAGATGTCCGATGGATCCTATACTCCCTTGCTATACTATTAATATTTTTTCCTTTCTCCGACTCCTCAATTAATTTAAGTTTTTTATCATAACTTAAATATTGAAAACTTCTCTAAAAAAAATTTTTCAATGTCAAATTTTGAATATCAAAATAATAGCCAAATTGATAATAGATATAGATAATAAAATAAGTTTATTGCACCATATGATAAACAAGAATCCATCATACAAGATTTGTATACGAAGGTACCCAAGTAGAAATCAAATCGGGCGTGCCATACGAGATGTCGGGTCCTGAGCGGGTTAAAACGTGGCATACCTGATGAACGGATTCCTCATTAGGACGTTGTTGGGGCCTGATCAGTGTACGCTGGCTTTGCCCTCAAACATGGCATCCTCATCAGGTCCAGTATTGATACGCGTCACGCCTGGCACAACTCAGGACCTGATCAGTGTTCCATTGTTTGAGAATATCACAATGGCATACCGTATCAGGACCGTATCAGGGTACACATAGAAAAGTGAGAGCGTGGATTCCTTACCTGGTCCACGTAAGAATACATCATGGTAATCATGATTTAATTTTTGCAAGAACTTATGCAAAAATTAATACAAAATCAAATGAAGATATTTATTCTTTATTCATTTGCTTTATTATTGTTATTTATTTATTACTTTTTCTTCATTCATTCAAATAAAAAAATTAAGAAATATATAGATAATCTATAGATAATTAAAATGAGTAATAATAACACTATTAATTAGTGATTTTTTTCTGTAAAAAAATTAAGGAATAATATATTACAAATTTTTGTCGATATAGTAGCGGCAATATTATAGGGTGCTTGTACCACAAAGTGGAGTGTGAGCGTAAGTAGAAAACTCACGAAAGTGGCGCTAGTGTCTTCGCGTTGCACAAGATCACAGCTGCTGACTCACAGCACCATCTGTGACACATGTTTTTATTGTTGTGATTCTAATAATTTGTCATCTTCTGACATTCGTTTAAAATTTTCATACGCTGTACCCCTGATCGTTATATTATATACGGTGCCCATTGAACCAATCCTGGAGGTCCAGATTTAGTCCAGTCCCAATGATCTTACATATTAGTCAATCCTAGGGCAATATTTGAACTAGTGCTTGGATGTAAAATTTTTTTTCATATGACGTAGATCCAGATTTGATCAAAATCTGATCTATATGATGTAAATTTTTAAGGTCCAGAAATGCACTGGAATCGAGACACAGTGTCGTAGAGTAGTGTCGTCATCTGGACCTAGAATGTAGACCTAATCATAGGTCTAGATTTGACCCAGTCTTGGGTCCAGTCTAGACCCACATCATGGATTTGATAATTGCGTCGCAGAAAATCGGTTTTGTTTTGCCGGACGAAAACGTGTGGTCTCAACACTTTTTTATATATTTATTACAAAAGGTGTTGCGTTTTTTTTTTTGACAAGTGTATTTTTCATTGCACTGATCTCGCGTTCTTTTACATTTTAGTTTAGATTAATAGAAAAACAGAGTTTTAATGTGTTAGCTAATTTTATTCGTTAATTGAAATTCATATGTAATCAAGAAAAAATGTATTTGATTGTTGGTATTAATATATATTGATTATAATAATTTTATAATAATATAATTGAATAAATCAATTAAAAACTTATTCAATTTTCTTTTTTATTTTCGATATATTTTTATTAACCATATTTATTTACCAAATTGAAAAAAAATTAGATTTACCATTGCCCCAGAATGGCTCCAGAATTTGTCAAGAGAATCGATCAAAACTGGACCCACTTTGGATGTATAGTGTAGCTGTTACTTTTAACCTTTTCGTGGACTAAGATAAGACCCATTCTGGACTTGATACTGGACATCCAGTGTGTGGACCCAAACATAGACCTAGATTAGGACATACTACGGTTCTAATCTGGACTATATTATTGGGCAATTCTGTACCTATTCTGGTTGCAGATGGTTCAATGGGTGGATATAGTATAGTGTTAAACACAAAATGAACGAGTTTATTTGTAAAATGAAACATAATTTTCGAATGTCAATCTGAATGTGGGCATTATTTTTAATTGTCAACCTGAAATGAAATTTTACAATTTGATAACATTTATTAAACATTAATTTATTTATCATTTTTAATCAACATTTTTGTTATCATTTTTAGATGAAAAAATTTATATTTCTAATTCATATTTGGATGTCTTTTATTAATGTTGTATATTATTAATAATTGTAATTTTTAGGATACAAAAAAACACGATTAGACAATTCTAAACCACAATTTGTAAACTAGGAACTGTATGATGAAACGACGAGCTCAATTTCACTCTGCCGTAAGATCAACTTGCTACAGAAAAAAAATAAAGAAATTGCCACTTTGAATAAACAATCACTAGATATTTCTAAAGGTAATATTATATGTAAATAATATAAATAAGTACTTTGTGTTGACTTAAAATAAAATTTTGATCTGTTTCAATGTTTTTTTTTTAATAATGATAACAGAAAATTTTCACGATTATTTGGAAACGTCATTACTATCACCATTAGAGACAAAAACAAGATGAGGATCCAGCTGATTACCTAGAAAGTCATGACATTGATTTGACATTGTTTCATGACATTGGAACAGATGACGATCGAGCAGACGACGATGAGGTGATGCACCATTTGGAAATAGACGACATAGAGGGCGTCACGGTAAATGAAGATGAGTATTACAGCTGCGACGAAGATTATCAAAGCTGTGACGACGATGACTTAAATGAAGATACGACTTATCTTGAATCAACAGTTCTAGATGCAAATGATTCACGAAAAAAATGCGTAAAAGGACATACAGGTTATTTCTCATGTGAAAGATGCTATATTTAGGGGTCTGGAGTAGATCGTGTTACTTGTTTCGATTCAATCACTGAAAAAAAAGAACCAACCAAACATTTAGAAAAAAAGATCAACTGGATCATCACACTGGGACTAGCCTACTCCTAAAGATTGAACCAAAAATTGACATGGTGAAACTGTTTGTTTTAGATTTTATGCACTTATGTATCGGTGTCATAAAAAAATTATTAACTTGTTGGTTGTTAGGAACCTTCAACACGAGACTTGGCCACAAAAATAAAGAAGTCTTATCTAGAAGACTGTTAGCATTGCGAAATCAGATTCATAGTGAATGTCAACGGAAACCTAGATCAACTCGAGTGTTTAATTTCTGGAAAGCCACTGAATTCCGTTTTTTTATTGTATATCGGTCCTATTGTTTTGAAAGGCTTACTGAATCGTCGATTTTATAAACATTTTTTACTTCTGCATGTAGGGTGTAGGATATTGTGCAGTAAACAATTGTTTGAACGTCACAGTAACACTGCAAAACTGTATTTAGACCAATTTGTAAAAGCATCAACAAAATTGTATGGAAAGACTTTCGTTGTAATGAATATTCATAATTTAAGTCATTTAGCTTCTGATGTCGAAAATCTTAAACAAAATTTAAGTTTTATAACCGCATTCCCATTTGAGAACTTGCTAGGCAAGTTAAAACGTTTTTTGAGATCGGGGCATAAACCGCTCGCTCAGTTATGTAGGCGTTTACATGAGGTATATCTGATTCTTGATCAGAAAGCTAAAATCCCTAAAGAATTTGAGATAGTTGAACATTCAAAAGAAAATCCCAATCAACTTTTTAGTATCAAATATAAACAACTGTAAATAAGCACTGCATCTCCCAACAATAATGTGCTACTTAACGACGGAAATTGTTACAAAATCGAAAAGATGATTTTAAAAAAAAATTTATCATTTCCAAATGTTTTAGTAGAAGCGAAAAAATGGCCGAAACTTAAATCTGCTTTTCCATATTTTGATAGCAAAAATCTTTTTCAAGAATGGGAGATGAAGTTGCATCCATCTCCGAAAAAAAATAATTTTGAATTGTCACTTATTTCAACAAAAATGTTATTATCGTCATTGCTAATCGGTAACGAAGAAAAGAAATTCGCAATTGTGTATCTTCACTGATAAGTTTCAAATTGTCTTTTTCATTTTGAAGTTCAATTCAATCATACTTTTCAATTATTCATAATATAATGTTTAATTTTGATAATTCAAATTCAAAATTGTGATGTAATCTGTGATTTTAGAACTCATAAGCAAAAAATTATCAGCAATAAAATTTTATTTCATTATTTTTCTACAATTAATAAATTGTAAAATATTGTTTTTCGTATAACTTTTTGTTATTGATGATAGCGTCTCCTTTTATTAAATTTATTGCCTAAATTTATAAAAATGTTGATCCTAATTAAAAAAATATTATCAAGAAATCCAGATTATTTCCTGATTTTGGTGGACGAGGCTCCGAATGGAATTTCCGGTTAAAACCTCAATGGTTTTCTGGTCAGGCCCTGTACAGGCCCTGATCATGATTTCTAAGGTTTTCCTTATCGGGACCTTGTACTCATCAGGTGTGACGCGTGATATTAATACCTGAAAGGCAGTCCTGATCAGGTCCCGGTGTGGTTGCAAGGAATGCCATACCGGGCCTTCTTCCAACCGGACCAAAATTTCTACTTGGGTAGTAAAGTAGTCCTAAGTGGTTAAATTCGCATGTAGCAGTTATTCTGATTTGACTTCAACTGATTTTTAATAAATTTCGAAATTTTGAAAGAAAAATTTGAACTTTGGGAATTCTAAGATTTTGAGTAATTGGAAAATTAACAATTTTAAAATATTGAGAAATTTTAAGACATGTGAAAAATTGAAGATAGGGTAAATGTACCAGTGAATGGCCACTTAAGAGAATCTTGAGATATTTTGTTTTAAATATAATAAATGAAAGTGAGATATTTGCCTATACCGCCATATGAGCAAATTAAGAATTTACGTCCACTAGCTGGCTCTGAAATTTTTTTTTTTTTTTTTTTTTTGAAGGCAAACCTTTGAGTGGCTATTTTTATGTATTCAAGGGACTTCCCCAAATCAAGAAAAAATAAACTTTCATAGAAAAATAAAGGGAGAGAAGAAGAAGAAGTTTAAGGAAGTTTAAATTAAGTTTAAATTAAAAAATTTAAAGGCTTCGGGAAAAATGGTTGAAATTGTTTTCAGAGCATTGATTTCAGTATATTGTAGTTCTTCAGGTGCTTAGGATTGTACGCGCAACTTTAAGAAAAGTCCAAAAAAATTTAGGGGCGCTAAAAAATTTAGGCGCTACAAATTTTTGGTATGCATTTTTCGATAGAGTTATATGTGTAAAACAATGTGTTAAAATTTTTTATCAAAATTCATGACATCGTAACTTATGGCAAATTTTAAATTATTGCAATTTTCGTTGCTGGCCGTGCGGCTAGAGAGTTCAAAACTAAAGCGAATGACTTAAAATTTTTTCTGATAGTAGATTAAACTTTTAATTTCAGTTAAACGTACGGAAAAGATTTTATCTGCAATAGTTTTTTTTCAATAATTAAGCGGAAAAAATTCAGAGATTTTTCAAACTTTTTGTTTTAAAGTGCTGCCATTTCACGGAAAAAAGATATTGTGGAAAACCCTTACGCTCAACTGAAACTACAGGTAAATACTATGAGTACGTTAAATAATTGTTGATTTTAAGTAAAAATTGCAACAATAGTGTGAAAAAATGTTTTCTGTTAGTCATTTGGTCCAGTTAAGGTTCTTCTTCTTTTGCAAAAATTTTTCTTGAATGAGCAGTGCGTCCAGGAAAGCGCTCTCGCCATAATCTTTCTACAGCTCGAAAATTTCCACCACACTCTCCAAGAATTTGGATCATTAAAACTGCTTCTTGATTAGTATAAACCATTCTGAAAGCGTAGTTGGAAGAATACGAAATGTTAAAAAGTAATGAAATGTATAATTCAAACCATTTATAAATAAATGTGAATTTATTTAATGACTAAATATCAAAAACATGAATAAACGTACCTTTGTGTACATGAAAATTTATTCGAATATTGAATTTATTTCAAAATCACAAAAATTTGATCAATTCATCCAAAACTTTCAATTTCACTACTTTCGTCAACCGGCGATTTGAAAACACTAATAAATGTAACGTCAAAGCGGAATAAATTCATAACACAATGTTTTCAATAACATAATTCATTCGAAAACTGCACTCATGCAGTTCTAAGAATTTAGTCCAAACAAAAATGACCAGTTACTGCAAAACGTCGATTAAAATCTGATGTTAATGATTGAAAAATTACAATATTTAAATTAAATATTTTGGCATTAAAAACATCATTCGAAGAAAATATGCATCGGGGAGAAAAACATTAAATGATATTACATGTTTCAGATCTAAAGAATGTCATTCAAAAAAAATCATATTCATTCTGATGTTTCTTGTGAATCTGGTATCCTAGATCCATCACTTAAATTTCCAGATAACATCTCCCCCTGTGGACCAAATAAGTTGTAATTTGGACAATTTGTGTATTTCATTGTTTCGACGAAAAAGAAATCATAAGAATCAGTCAAGATGAGCTTTAAAAAAAGCTGACTCTGACATGGGCCAAGTGACAAGGGCTTGTGATTCAACTCGAGCAACCTTATGTCACTCGGGTGTCGAAGTCAATTTTTTGTAAGGCTCATTTGAACATACTCTTATCATCTCTTCGTGTTCGTAACAGTAAGATACATTATTTGTTTGGAATTTTAATTCATTCAGTTCACCGGAAAAAGTTATTGTTTTTTATTTTATGTGGATTTGGTATCACAGATTCAACTAAAGAATTTGCAGGTTACTCTTTTTCATTCAAAATCATTTAATTTCCATTAAAAATTTTATAAAAATCGAGAAAAAAATTTTTTTGTTCGATTACAGCGACATCTATCGCGAATTTAAAAAAACATTCAGAACAAAAGTTTCTTGTTTTTTTGTGTAAAATCCGAATCTGCAATAAAAAAAGGGGGTGCTATTTGATATTTCAAAGCTACCCCCTACCCCTATAATAGAGATTGGGGTAGGAGAGTCAAATTTGGTGTCATCGGATAGAGTTTTCAAAAATATTTGATACGTGTTTTTTGGTTTTCTATTTTTTGACATATTTTACGAGATATTTCGGTGGCACGGGTGGTCTGAGACACCCTGTATGTAATTATATACAAAACTTTCGTATAAAAAAATTTGTTATGTAAAATAAAATGTCAGCTAATTCAGTATATGCAATTACTTTTTACTTTTTCCCGTAATAATATAAAAAAATGTTAAAGTTCATGCAAATTTCAGCTCAAAGAAGTAGAACCTCCCCTTAAAGAAAGTTATTGCATTTTAAATTCTCGGAATCTGACATTTTTGTAAATTCCGAAAATTGAAATTGACGTAACTTTTATTTGGCTGAACTAAATGACTTGAAATTTAGACGCAAATTTACATTCATGGTCACAATCAATAGTAAATGATCAAATGCAGTCTATGAAATGAGGTAGCCAATTAATATCAGATAATATCGAGAATAATTTGTTTTTCTCGATTACAGCGCCATGTAGCTTGTGTTCTAGTAATTATTTGTATGAAGCTCTACCGTCCGCGCTTTGGTAAGAATCATAGTGAAATTTGATGCTGTATTTCTATCCGTGTATGTTTCGTTAGGTTATCTACTTCAAGTACTCCTCATCATCAAGTAGAAATCAAGAAATTTCAAAATTTTTTCGAGTTGTAAAAACTAAGATTTGTCGTCTGACTTCGCTATTCTAATTATTTTGTGAGTGATAAAGTGAAAAAGATTTTTCTGCTGGAGTTCTATGTTATTGATATCTTGGATTTATTAGCATCTTTTGAATAACTAAAATTCTCTTAATCTATCCTTTAAAAATCCAAATAACAATTAGTCTTGGAACCGTGGATTTTCTCTATATTCGCTCTATTCTTCTCATATATCAATCTCTATTAGTAGCCTCATATTCAGATAGCTTTTACACTACAATCAACCGCCATAACTTGCACTTCACCTCTTTGCAGAATGATTCAGTGAAATGCATTTTTTCAATACAGTTTTCACTCTAACCCAGTTTTTCCTTTTGCGTGTACAAAAATTAAACATAGATTGTTCATTATTTTTATTACTATTGTTCGAACAATAATGTATATAGTAATGAGATGGATCAAATTGCAAAAACCTCAATCAAATACGAGGAAATGGTGAAAGTCGACGGAGGTTGTGAAACGTGATAGTGACAAATTAAACTGGACACATATGCTGGACACAGAAGATGAATCGTTCGCGCCCGTATGACTCTTTCTTTATCGTATTACCGTGTATACTGTAGAAATGATAAAGGACGAATTGAGTTTGACCAACGGCAGGTGTCCATCTTACGAGACCTGAGAATTGCTATATGCAGCTCAGTGACACTCACTCGGGAAATATATGGTCATCCTTCTGAAGGTACCACACGTGTAATAAAAAAAGACTGAACACAGGGGCAAATCTAAGACTCAGATTCCAAGCAACGTTAATCCAACAAAGTTTATATTAATTTTTACTTTAAATTGCAGCACAACTAGATTTTTCATTTTCTTGTTAATTTGATTCAATTTTATTCAAAAAACTACAAATAAAATACATAAAATAACGTTTTTTCATAGCTTATAACACTTCTAATCTCAAGGAAACCAACTTTTAATGTTCAGTTAATGCGAATCATGTTCAGGAAAATGATAAGTGTTAGAAATTATTATTTATATAAAAAAATTTGGTATGGACAATTTAGGTTCATTTTGATTTTGAGTTAAGATTTCATATAATAACTATATTCATTTTAATTGATATTTACTGTTATCGACTTTATATTTTTTATACAATATGTTAGGTCTTTATGCTATTTTTGTCATAACACTTTTTCAGTTCACAAATTTCAACAGTTCTGAAAACTATCGACTATCAGGAATTTGTCACAGTCTCTGGCAGAATGGATGAACCGGAAAACTTACGATTGTAAATTATAAGAGTGTCACTGAGCTGGTTATGTGTGCCGACCAGGGTATTACAATCCGCACTGACACAAAACATGCAGTTTAATATATGTTTTATTAATGAGAGCGAGGCTGGTTTCAGGACGTGCCACGCTTCTGGTATCAGAGTAGACAAACAACACGACTCTCGACGCCTTTGTCAACGACAACTTGCCGCTTGCCGTGCTCTTTTTCGTGCATCTACACAATAACATCGCGGCAAAACATAATTCACACTTCTATTCAGTTACAGAATAATTAGCATTCCCAGCAATTTTTTAGCTGCTTCTCTGCTATATATGATGTTTTTTTCTCCGAATCAAACACTTGTTTCCAGTTTACTATTTTCACTCAAAAAAATATTTGATCTGAAAGCCGAGTTCATCGTGAACTTACAAAAAATTGACTTATTTCAAGCAATTTAGACTACAATTAAGTCTTTTCATACACTCAGCTTAGGTTCAATATTTGCGATGCTCAAAGAATTTGTCTTAATATAACTAACTGGTGAACTTAAGTGAACTCCAAAATTCATTTAATAGTGAAATATACAAAGGATTGATTTAGCATATCATTTTCCTTACTATAAAATATACTTATTCTCATTCTAAGATTTTGTTAATCTAGAAATTATAATATTCGAGTAATCAAGATATTAACTTATTTGGCCGAATAGACATCGTCCGGTAACTTAGGTACTAAGGTTTCTGCGTTCTGATGGAATGTTAGATACGTTGCGAGTTTGAATTCCTCCGACTGCGGTTTTTAATCATAATGTTATTACGTTTTTGAATACTCTTAGGATGATGAACATATCGAATTCTGAATTTTTTACATGTTTAAAAAAAAAATAAATAAATAACAAGGTATTGATATACTTGAATTAATAAAAATTCTTTTAATTTGAAAAATTTCATTCACTTGATTAAAACTTTTTAAATAGTTAATTTAAGTTGTAATTTGCTGAATTTGATTTTTGGTGGAGTTAACTCAAGTTCATGATTATATTTGACTTTACTTAACTCTAGAAGTACGGACTACATATCAAACTGATGTATTTAACACTACTTTTTATCACTACTTTTGTTAAATTTGATTTACAGCTTATTTCTTCGGTGACTTTTATTAATTTTTTATGATTCACAAAATGGCATAAAAAAAAGTTTTAAATTTTTGAGTCGTTTTTGAGAAATAAATCAGTTTACTGAGAAGGACAGAATACATCAATTTGATGTATCGATCGTTGGCACTCTTTCTCGATATGTTTTTATCAAAAAAAAAAAA
>JAAMPD010002986.1:0-11971 GCA_025266255.1 Trissolcus basalis
CGAAATATTTAGTAAAACTATCTAATAATGTTGGAGATGAAACTTTGAATCAAAATGAACATTTTTGTCAGAAAATCTCATTTTTTTGGAAAATGTCAGTTAACTGGTTATTCCAATATGCCACAGAAGTAAAGTCACCTTATCTTAATTTTTTAAATTCTTATTTTCACGTTTTGCAAACTTAAATAGAATAATTAAGAGGTCAATCATTCAAAATTTCGTATAATTTTAAGATTTCTCATTGCTAGTCACTTTAAATTTATATTTAATTTTATAAATTCAGAAACGATATATGTTACGATGTGGTGCCAGAATAAAAGAATAACTAACTTACTATTCCAAATCAAATCGTTAAATATTTGACTATAAAATTATTCAAATGAAGATACAAAATGTAAATTCTTAGTTAAATGAAAGTTACTGATAAATCTCTCTCAAAAAGTTGTACATTTTTAATATTTCTTACTTATTCCATAATACGAAAGTAACTAACTTATTATTCCTTATAAAATCTTGAAAATGTGACTATAATATTATTAACATGTAAAATAAAGATGAAATCTAATTTTTAGTTTTAAATGATGAAAGTTGCTGAAAACTCTTTCATAAAAAGTTATAAATTAATAATATACTAATATTTGTTATTTTAGTTACAATTAAAAGTTACTCGTAACAAAATAAACTAGCTACAGTTATTAGTTAAGAACTTATAACCGTAGTTACAGTTACTAATCAACGTTAACTTGTAATAATAATAACAAATTGTGTATTGCAGGTTTGCACGGAACTAGAAACAGAAAAAGACGATGACTCTGATGCAACGAAGAAACAGCGATTTGAGCGCACCCTAAATCTGATGCAAGAGATGCAAGGATGTGGCCAACCCCCAGAAGATCTGGTAGGCGAGCAGCCCCCACTTTTCCCCTTGGACTCTGATGGCAACCCTACATTTCCCCCCGGCTTTGAGCCCCCGCAAAATTGTAGCTTGATGTGATCGAGTCCTTCACCCACACAATTAGTCACGAACCCTATGTCAAACAAAATTCTGGCTGTGTAATATCCCCGATCCGACGGTCATGATATGTACAATAATAAAAACCCACTGGTAACGGCTTTCAAATCATTTATTTTATAATTACAATAATAACTGGCCAGCGCCGTCTAGTTCATATTGAAGGTACCGCAGATTTTACAAAATAAAATTTTGAATCGACGCGAAACTGGCAATTTTATTCACATCCTAAGAATCTGCAGAAGGCGTATTTAAGCTGGCGATAGTGCGGCCACACCTGGCAAAACTTTGCCCTCGAGAAGCTCGAGACTGGCGCCACCACCGGTGCTCACGTGGCTGACTTTATCTTCGGTCTTCCACTTGGCGGCGCAAGTTGCAGTGTCGCCTCCGCCGATGATCGTGGTGGCGCCACGAGTCGTCGCCTCTACGACGTTGTCCATGAGGCTCTTGGTGCCCTTGTTGAAGTTCTCGAACTCAAACACACCAGCTGGTCCGTTCCAGACGATCACCTTCGCCCTCTTAATTGGTTCTAAAACATCCACATACAATTTGATTAACTTCATGATAAAAAAAACCGTTAAGGGGGAATGTAGGTGAAAATAAGACCTTATTTGGAATGAGCATAACTTGAAAAGTATAGATTCAATCTTTGTGATAAATATACCACGGATTTAGCAACATTCAAAGAACACTTGACCATGTTAAAACTTTGATTTTTTTCATAAACAATGAAGTTTTAATAATTGTATTCAAACGCCTTTCTTTTACGATTGCCATCATATCTCAATGAGTTTTTAATGAAAATCAAAAAATCAAAGTGGAAAATGTTCAGCAAGGATAAATCTAGTCCATACAATAAAGCAATGCTGAAGTATACATAAGAAAACATGGATATGTCTTGATATTTGTCGCTAGAACGAAATATCAAGTCGGTGTTACGTGAGATTTTGATAAATGGCGTTATCAAAATATGGCAATAATGTCCATATTACATGATAACACGTCACCACGTATATAGATTTTGAAATATAAATCATACCGGCAAAGATGTCGCGAGATTTGGGTCCGACATCCAAACCCATCCAACCATCTGGAATTCCGGATTCAATGTCAGCAGTACCGACTGCTGCATTTTCAGCAAACTTATCAGCCGTTATAAAGTCAACTGGCAAGTGAATTTTCACATTGTTCTTCTCGGCTTTGCTCAGAAGATCGTTTACAATCTTGGCACCTTCTTCGTCAAACAACGAGTTGCCAATCTACAAAGAAGACAGAAATTGAAATGTCACATTACGTACAAACTTTTTGGTTAATTCCCAACTAGAGATAAAAATGTTGTTTGCTTGATTTGACTTAGTTTTACCTTCATGTTCTTGGTCACTTTGAGGAAAGTGTAAGCCATTCCTCCGCCAATGATCATCTCGTTAACCTTGTCCAGGAGATTGTTAATCAACTGGATTTTGTCAGCGACTTTGGCGCCACCTAAGATCGCCAAGAACGGTCGTTCCGGGTTGTCCAGAGCCTTGGCAAAGTACTGCAGCTCTTTTTTCAACAAGAAACCGCTGGCGCGAACGTCAAAACCGTCTCCCATCATCGAACTGTGGGCACGATGTGCTGTGCCGAATGCATCATTTACATACACGTCGCCAAGTTTCCTTAGAGAGGCACGGAATTCTGTTACCTTATCTTTGTCAGCTTTGATCTGAAATTTTGTTAGTTAATTATTGTCGTTTGTTTACTCTTAATCATATAAAATAGTTTTACTTATTTACTTGATCTATTGTCGATATTTTTTAATTTTTACTTTAGGTGGGACATGCAATTTCGCAAAACAAACAGATGTTTTTGTAAATTATCTCTAGGCTCAGATATTTAATTTACAAATTTGACAAAATGATATATGTATATTTATTTAGATAAATTTAGAAAAATTTCTAAATATCTCAGCTTATAGAAATAGTTAAATATTTCAACAATTTGCCTACAGTAGATTTAAAAAAAATATTAAAAAAAAAAGTTCTGACTATTTTGTTGAGTTGTATGTCCCACCTTAATCTATGCAACAACACATAAAATCATAATAAAATCTCACAATGAATATTCATAACAAAAAAAATGTACCAATTGTATTTCTAAAGTTTGCTTAATAAGTTTAAACAAATATCGATAATAGGTACAAATTCTTTACACAGCCTAACTATACTTTCAAATATTATATAAAAATATAAATATATGTTCGTCAGTCATACAACAATGTTTATCTTCGTTGTCAAACAGAACACTTTATATTGTCAATATAAAAAAATGTTATTCGACGTTCGTTTTTCTTGTACCTTGGCGCCATCTGGGCCAACTCCTTTTCCCTCCTCCTCAACGTGGAACCTCAAATTTTCCAACAAAATAATCGTCCCTGGAGCCGGATTGGCACAAGCACTCTCCACAGCCGGGCCGACACAATCGTCAAGAAACAGGATATCTTTTTTCAATAAACTTTTCAGCTCATCGGCGACTGGCTTCATTGTATACTTCAAATTTTTGTTTCCATCCGGTCGCCCCAAATGGGACATGAGCACCACAGATTTTGCATTCTTTTCCAGCGCATATTTCACGGTGTCCAAGGCAGCTACGATTCTTTGATTATTAGTAATTTTCCCATCCTTCAAGGGCACATTGAAGTCGACTCTGCAAAAATAATAAACATCAAAAATCAAAGATTTATTATCCAAACATGATGACGGCAAAATTGGAAGAAAAATTTTTTGGTTAAAAATCAATTGGAGTTTCCAACAGAATCCGTCGAACGGTCACGTGACATTTGACGATCAATTGAAAATAATGTTCAATGTCAAATGTTTTGAAAGTGAGATTAGATCGAAGGACTGTCGTGGGGTTGGAAAGTTGGAATTTCATTTATCAGTCACGACAGTAACGATTGTGTTTGGATTATGTCAAGTGGTAGTTGTGCGTTTACCTTATCAGAACCCTTTTGCCGGCAAGATCAACTTTGTCGATGCTCAATTTGTTAAGCGCCATGTTGGTGCTGTAGAAACAGAGACTGAGGTTTGCTTTAAAATGTCCGAAATGTGAATGAAACTGATAAACCGATTTTCCAACGAATGTCAAGGAGTTTTGCTGCCCCGTGATACTCAGACGTCGCGCGACAAACTGTGATGACCGAATGTCAAACGAAGGTCGCAGCAAGTGGCGACATCCAACCAGTCGAAGCGCGCGCATTTCAAATCGTTCGAATTTACAAATATTGATTTTGCACTAAAATGCGATAAGATAGTTCAGAACAACATTCTAAACGAAATGTATTTATGAAAAATAGCAAATTCAAACAGATTTATAGGAAAAACTTGATGTTTACCGTTATTTAATACACTTTAAAAATCAAATGTAAACAAAGGTAGACGACTTTTCGAGTATTTCGGTTGAAATAAAAATTTCGGGTTTTTGGTTCAACGAAAAAATTGTGTTCACGGTCTCATAACATGCTTCGAACTGACGCTTGCATTTGAACTTGACACGAAATCGTTCCCACGGATTTTCAATCATTTTATTGATAACCTTTTATATTATCGCGTGAAAAAAAAAAGTTTGGCAAATATCGAAGAAATTATAACAAAGTGAAGTTAAAGGGTGAAGTTAAACAACGAAAAAGTAATTATTTTTCAGATGGATCAGATGTTTACGTTTTTCGAGTATTCTGTTTACTTTTAAAAATGTAGACACAACTCATCATGATATATTAAAGTTGTTGTAGCAGTTAATTCAGAGACTAAATATAAAAAAATACTTCAGAATCATGTTTAATTAACTTTAATTTAATAGTAAGTGATTGTTTTTGTGTTTAGGGTCAGATTCCAAAATTTTTATTATTATTTAAATAAAAATATTTTTTCTTAGTAATTTCTTGAATCGCATAGTACACATGCCATCTCACTCTTGAACATGGCGTTTTCGTTGTATAATGTCAGAGGTTAAAAGTCAAATCTCTTTTTTTAAAAAAAATCTATATACAGGGTTAGATATATATTATATCTAAGGTTATAGCAAAATATTGATTATTATGGAAATGAACAATTTGTTATTTTTTAATTGTTATTTAAATTTCGAAAAAATAATTTGCAAAGTTGACCAAAAACTGTGATTCCTTTAACATAAGAGCGCTTTTGGAGAGAGGTTAGGTAGTTGACCACTTCAGACTGATTATTTTGTATGTTAGAAAATATAGTTTTTTTACAAAACGACATAAGGTGCATGTGGTTCTGAGAAATGAAAGGTTGTTTCAAAAAATAGTCGACCCGAACAAATAAAGGATATTTCACTTTTAACCTGACACCATATGTAAGAGTGAGATAGCATGTGTACTACGGGATTCAAGAAATGACCATTGTTGAGATAAAATAGCAATATTTTATTTAAATAATAATTTGAAACATTTAATCTGACCTTAAACGGGAACTTAACACTAAATACTGAACAATAACTTACTATTAAACTGAAATTAATTAAACATGATTCTGAATTATTTTCATATATTTAGTAACCAATTTGACTCTGCTATAACGACTTTAAAGAGTGTCAACTTGGCATATTATTTTTTCAAAATTGAAGTTCGGTCTTTACATAAATTAATAGTTTATAATTAAGAGATTATTAAAAACAACAAATTGTTCATTCCTTCCTCCCATTCAACAATCAATACCTATTGTATGAAAACAACCTTAAAACGATATTTTTATCCTGAAAAACCAAAAGTATCGTCATGTAAAACATTTATTTACATAAAATGTAAATTTACATAAAATGTATGCAAATCTAACTCCTCATTGTTGAGCATTATTTTCATAAAAATCGTTTACACTGTATGTTTGCAAAATAAAGTTTATCAAAACTTGTATTACATCAAAGAAACAATCACTGATTTATCAAAAGTTTGAAAATTTGAGTGTTCATAAAGATTAATGTATAAATAATACACAAAATAATGCAAGGGTATAGATTATACAAAATTTTTTCAATTTAGCTTTTACGTATAAAGTTAACACAATATTTATATAAATCTGGCTGCCAGAATTAATTCAAACTCGGATAAAAACGTTAAAATATCGTTACTTATGTCATCCAAATATTTGAAAATAAATATGCACAAATTATGAAATTTTGTTTATCATTAAAAACATACTAAAAATAGATCGGAAAACACAAAGCAGAACTCTTGGGAAAAATTACGCGGATGTTGATAGTACAAAAGGAATACTCCAAAATCCTTGAGTACACCGATTCCTTTGTTGGGCGTTTTTTGCCTATCATGGGCGCTGTTTTGTCTTGCCGGCAAGAGAGTTCCGAGAGGAGAGAAATTAATAATACACTTGAACAGAGAAAACTCCTGGTTATATTTATTTCTGTTTCGTGGAATTGACTATACATATGCCCGTCTAACGCATTGTATTTAGTTTTAGATTTTCTGTTCATCGAAACTCTATATACTTATCATCTTGAAATCTCCGAAGATTCTATTATTTACGAGATTCAAGTTTCATCATCCATCATTTTATTATAATTCTATTATTATTATTCCAATTATTTTAATTTGTTCTTTTTCTTTTCATTTTTATTAGTCTTATCATAACTATGTAATAATTAAATATAATTAATTACAGTAATATATAATTATTTATAATATATAATATAACATATAGCAACCCTAGTAAAAAGGATCATATATTGTCCATACATAAAACATATTAGCAATATATTATTTCAGAAATCATATATTGACCGTATATTGACAATATATTGACCATATACTGTCCATACATTGGCCATATATTGATAGTATTTTAAAATTGCTTTTATATTGGCAATACATAGTCCATATATGAAAAATATGCGAAATATATGGTCAATATATTATCTTTTTTACTAGGGAATTATTATTATTTTTCAATATTTTTATTAGTCTTATTATAATTATAACTATGTGATAATTAAATCTAATATAAGAAATTATAGTAATATATAATAATTATAATTATAATATATAAAAAATATATTATTAATATTACTATATGTTAAAATTTTATTATTAGGAATAGTCATTGACTGGCGATGAAAAAATAATTATCAGTAATATAATTATTTGTTTTGATTCACAGGCAGGGCTATTTAGAGCTGTCAACGTCAAGGTTTGCAATCTAGCTTTTGGATGGACTTAAGATACATTCTACCGTCGATTAACCTTCTTTCGTAACGCGACAATTTTTATCACACTGCAAGGCTCGTTGAAAAATGACGGGGTCTGCGTGGCCAAGGAAAAATAGCGCGTCTTCAATCTGCAATTCAGGTGGTCAGCATTCAACCTGCCAAATCTCATAGTTACAATCGCTGACAACTGATGACATGCGTCTAACAGATCTCTCTTGGCTACTTAAATACGAAAATAAAACAACAATATAATCAACTGAAAAATGAACATGAAATTGTTAAAAGGAAAAGATAAGTGAATTTTGGTACAATTTTATCACGCCTTTTGTTTCACGATGCGTAAGTAGCGCCTATAATTAGAGCCAATCTAGGGAATCGGAGTTCGTGAAATTTCACGAGACAATTTTCAACCTAGCTTTTACCACGAATTTATTTATACCAAAATTGTAAAAACGTATTTTTGCAAGAACTCAAATCAAAAAACAAAATAGAAAGAAAAAAAGGAGGGAAAAAAGTTGATCGGTTCGAACGCATATAAAATTGTATAAACATTAATGTGAATGAAATTTGTGTGCATATAAGCGAGACGTTTAGAGGTGCCTGAGAATGACGTTGCGACATGCATATGCGAGTTGCCAATAACAATTTTCGCAGTTCTGCGTGGACGTTTGAATATAAACGAGTTTGGAAAAACAAAATTAATGAGGATGCAATTTTTGTTTGGCAGCTTTCAGTTATAATGCGAACGATGATAACAACGATATGAATTATTTCGAGCGGCTTGTGGTTCAATGTCCTCGCTAAACGTTCGATGCCAATTTGAAGTGATACAGTTATATCACAAATCGTTTAGCACTTATTAGAGCCAATTACATTTTCTCTCAGCGAGTTATCGTGAAAGTAACACCATAACAGGTTGATTGTAATAAAAAATTATAGAAATGATCTTTTTTTTTGCAATTTCTTTGGAATGCGTTAGATTTATGATACGGAAGACGATTCTTTTTTATTCCTACCCAAAACTTGTCGTACAAAATAAGTGATATCCTACAACGAGAAAAAGAACATTCGAAAAATTACTATAGATAAATATAGAAAATTGCAAAATTTGATCAGATTTCAAATTCAGTGGAAATTACTATATAATCACTATGTAATATACTTTATAATAATAATCATAAAAATATATTATAATATATCATAATAAAATATTGTATATAATGATATTAATATTATGAAATATTATACTATATGATCCCGATATAATATATTATATATATATCCCTTTTCAAAAAGTTAGTGACAGAAAATTTATATTATCATTAGATTTGACAATAGATTGTCAATATATTGAATGTGTGCTCAATATATGATTTTTAAATAATATATTCAATATTTATATGGTCATATATTTCAAATATATTAGCGATTTCATCATCATCATAAATGGAGGATGATGATGATGATATTAGCGATTTTCAGAAACATTCAATTTGTTTTTGATATATTATAAATATATCAATAATAATATATATAATAATATGTTATAAATATATTAACAGTATATTGTATGTAGTCTCAATACATACAATACCCATACACAATATAATAAAAAAAATGTAGATTCAATAAATAATTTCTGAAATAATATATTTCAATATTTATACTGTCATATATATTTTTTAATTATTTCATAATTGTCAATATATCTGTGGCTAAAATGAAAAACCAGTTAAGTGTATACATAAACCCTATATATACTTTCGTTTTTCCTAGTAGACACAGATATATTTTATGTATGCAGAATATATTGATCATATATGTTTGAGTATTTTTCATATACGGACTAAATATTGGCGATATATTAGCACTTGTCAAAAATGTTCAATATATTTTTAATACCTTGGAAATATATTGTCCGTATGTTGTCAATATATTGATAATATATTGTCAATACATTTATGTTTGGACAACATATATATTTCGATCACGAGGTATATTACAACATTCAGTTTATATTGGAGATTTCATTACATATACATGTAATGAATTTTACTATATATTATTGTAAACTCCATTGAATTTCAAATCTTGTCAAATTCGGTGATTTTTTTATACAAAACAAATTTTCAAATTCGTTTCCCTCTCCTTTTATCAAAGAATTGTTCATTTTATAATTATGATTATAATATTAATATGGTTACGTTTTCAAAATTTTCCTTTTTTAGCTATTGGAATGAGTTGTTGGAATGGTCAGGTTCGGAATTTGGGAATGATTAAATACGAAGTTGAGGTGTGAAAATGAATGGACCAGCGTGACGAGGGGTGTCGATGACAATGGTGGTAGGAGATGACTGGTACAACCAACTGTTAACGTCCAATAATATACAACGTGGTGCATGACCTAAGCAAGGTCGTTTGCACACTCACACACGAGAAGAAGGGATACAGCAGCCGGCACCGCGAGAATGCCGTCTGCTCAGTTGTGATTTTACACGGTACATGTTCCATCCGCTCCAGTTTGCTCGCTCGCGGGTTTCCGTGTTTCGCGGCATTCCAAGTGTCGTTTTCACCGGATAATTGCACACGGATTAGTCCTCCAATATGAAGTGGTGAGATTTTTTTTTTTTTCGAGTACTCAAAAAGGTAGCTTCGTACTTGTCACATTGGCGTGCGAGGAATATCTTAGTTTAGTTCCTCAAAACCATTAAAGAAAGGGAGAAAAAGTGATTGTCATAGTGGCTGTTTGGTACCATCACTTGTCACCATTTTTCAAAAAAGACAAAACTTTTTTTATCAACTATTTTTAACTTGTTTAACCATTAATATAACAGGGAGGTGATTTTTTTTTAATTATTCTTTCTGTTTTCATTATAACTCAAGTTTGGATGGAATGATCAGAAAATCAATCAATTTTGTGGAGGCCTGCCAGGCATCAAGGGAATTAAAGACCAAGCAATTAGCAAATTTTAATTTTAGTTCGAGAAAGTTATATTCCGAGTTGAAAATGAGCGACTCTTTGCTCCGAGATCATAAAGACCGTCTGACCGGTCAAAAATAGACACCCAAGCGTATTCCCACTGTGATGTGGGAATGTAGAGTAAGAACTTAACATATTTTTCAAAAATATGTTCAAATTTTGTTCAGATCATTTGTAGTTGGGAAATTTGAAATTAAAAATAATGTAAAATGTATGGGACTGTATATAATGAAAAAAGGTACTGGGAAAAGGGGAATAATGAGGATGGAAATTATATGTACAGCTGTATATACTTCTCTATGAATTTTTAGGCTTGATTTTAGGTCACCTTTTATTTTTGGTTCCCTATTTCTTAACAAAAAATTGTGATTGTAACGCGGTATGCACAATTTAACAATTTGCACAGCAATTTTTAGATTTCTCTGCAAACTTCAGGTGTGACTAATCCTTATACAAACATATATATATTGTTTATGATCCGCGTCTGTTTACATTTTTGTTTCCCCAACGGAATCTTTCGGTACTTTAAGGAGACTTGATTTTTTTTCTTTTTTCTTCCCTAAAGTGACCTTTTTTAAAAGTAATTAACTAATTGAAACTTATTCTAACAAGTTGGAAATTTTTTTTTGTCTATTTGAAAAAAAAAAATTAAACCTATAAAAAATATAAGAAATACTTAGATGATGTTAGTTTTTTTCTTAAAATTTTTGGAAAAAAGTGCCCGTTGATATAAAAAATGTCCTGATTGCTCTTGTATTAATCAAAATTTAAAAACACAAAGATTTATTATCTCTAGAACATTTTGAAGGAAAATATGACGTCGGTCAAACTGAAATATTGTCAAGTTTATTTTAGAAAAAACAATAAAAAACACAAAAATAGGAAATTTGATTATTTTTTTGCTTTCAATTGTTTACCGAATTGTGTAACGTATAAATATTGAAAATTTCCTTGCGGTCGAAAGAATCGTTTTAAGTTTTCTATTTACACCACACTCGAAAGATTAAAACTTCTTTATTATGATAAAATATACTTTTGCGCTTTTTTCAAGTTGTACTTTTTCCAAGTTTCAGAATGATATTTCGAATTACGATTTGGAAAGATAAAAAATTGATTTCCAAGTGATTGATGTGAGTTTTAAGAAAGGTCACTCTTTTTATCTCAAAAAAAATGGAGATAGACCCCTTAATTGGAACAATATGTGAAATTCTGTAAATTTAAAAATGTTAAGTTTAGATTTGATTGACATTTAGGAGCACACCTACGAGATTTTAATCATAAAACTAATCAATCAAAATAAGGACTAAAAAATAGTTTTCCGAACAAATTTTTTAGTTTGTATTTTTTGGTATAATGTATTGACATTTTCGCAGTCATTGTAATTATTTTGTACAAAGAAAAAACAAACTCAAAAAAACCAATTTGTAAAAAATAGTCATCTCCAATTATTTAAAATACATTGAGAAATAATCGGATTTATAATTGTACATGCTTTCAGTTGTAGAATTAAATTGAGAATTAATTGTAGAATTGTAGGATTAAAATTTTTTACAATTAGGGTAAATGTACCAGTAATTGACCACGCACCAGTAACTGACCACTTTGAACAATAAATATATATAAATAAAAATACATGAGCCAAGCTGTAAATAAAAAAAATAAACGTCGAACACGTCATATGTTCCGGAATAAATTTTTAAAAAACGACGGGTATTGTTGTTCTTCCTCGTAACTTCAAAAATAAAAATAGAATGTAAACAGGTTTG
>JAAMPD010002987.1:0-11962 GCA_025266255.1 Trissolcus basalis
AGCATCTAACATATATGGCGCATTTATGTAGCATATATGTGCCATATATGCAGCATTTATGTTCTTTTTTTGCCTACTTCAGGTTTGGTTTTGTTGAGCTTGAAGTACGAGTTTGTCAAACCAGGGAGGCTGGAGACCCTGCCGTGTCTTCTGATACATTATGTATATGTATAACGTGTGCTAGATTGGACTACCATTTGTCGGTGAGAAAACTACAATTGCAATAATTATTAAAAAAGAAGTTAATGATTTACAACGATTTTAAAAATACCAAAGAAAGTCCAAGTATATGTTTATTCTATAATCGATCATAAAAAAATTACTCTATGGTAATTTTGGTAATTTTTATTGCTTTTATTGCATTTATATTGCTAAGTTTTGTATGTAATTTTCTAATAAAAAAACAAACATTTTTCAGTTTTTCATCAGTAGAATAGAATAGAATGAAATATATAGCAATTTTTTAGCAAGTAATAGAATTACATTGTCGAAGGTATAAATTCGATGGTACAAAATAGTTTAATTTCATCGTTGCAAAAAAGAATATGATAGAACTGCGCCATCATAGAGCGCACCCAAATGCATGACGAAACATGTTAAAATAATAAATAAATTGAATTCAAGCTTCTATGGTAGACTGTAAATTGATAAACTCGTTAAAATGAGAGTGGGACATTTAGTTAGCGATCAATCGCAGGCAAGTTTCATTTTTGTATTTACTGTGAACAAATCGTGTGTAAAATGCATTTCACAAAAACTGCGTGCAACAATGGCAAGACGCAGATATTTATACTTGCTAATCGATGACATGGATCTCAGTCGTCTCGTGACGTCATTATGACCCGAATGTGCACGTACTCGGTTTGTGTACGAGCAATTGGCCTCGGCGGTAATTTTCATTTTACGAAAAAAGGGCTGTGCACTCAATTTGTCGATTTCTCATGTTGACTTGCAACGCAAAACAAGTATAGCGGGCAAAAAAATTACTCCGCCAAGTGGCTCTGCTAATTCTTGTCGGAAAACCTAGTACGATTACGAATCGGTGGCAGAAATCAAGTTGTTTCTGGTGCTGTTTTCAGCTGTGGAATGATAACATCGCAAACACTCTGCGCCGACCCAGTTTTGGTACTTCAAACTATGTCGCAGTAACATATGTCATAATCGTGTCGAAATTACCTCCATTTACACTTTGAGGTTGCGTTTGACCATTGCCAATGCGACTGTCATAATTGATTTGAACGCGATCATTCGGCTAACCGCAGTGTCCTCAGGTGCGACCTGAGTATAATTTATTATTTCTAAGGTACAATTCAAATACACCTGATTCAAACAAATCGTTTTTACACTATCTTGTATTTTCTCCATACAACACAAAATTTACAATCAACTCTTCATTTCTTTTCCATTATTACATTGTTACGATATAAATTTGTATGAAACATAAAGATGATGAATAAAGAAATGCTCGATTATAATCAAATCTGAATGAAAAATTTGCATAGGACAAAAACTTGAAGTCATAAAACAAATGTCATTATTCATTGAATTTCGAATCGAATGATGATGAAGATCTCATGTGTGGAGTATAAAGTTAAAAGTAGATCAAGAAAGGTTTTGAAGAAGAATTATTGTCTAGGACTTTTAGACTCGACCATAAATGATTTTCATTGAATTTTCGTCCTTACTTTTCTGAACTTTTTCCCGAATTTTTATAGAACCATGAGTAAC
The DNA here is from genome assembly GCA_025266255.1 of Trissolcus basalis. NCBI lineage: Eukaryota > Metazoa > Arthropoda > Insecta > Hymenoptera > Scelionidae > Trissolcus > Trissolcus basalis. The sequence goes on from JAAMPD010002987.1 coordinate 1,729, forward strand.
TGAAATTTTCGACACACTCTAATAAATACTATTCAAAAGTCATGCATTAGATAGGTCAAACAACATTTTGACGTACATGGATAGAAAAACACTACAAAATGCACTATATAATTTTTAGAACAATTATTTTTTAAAATACTCTAAGGGGCTACGCCCGCTGAGTGGATGCAATTTTATTTGCATTCTCAGAAGTGGAGGTATAGATCCTTATTCCAATTTATTAATTTCATTTTGAACATTTCTAAACTATTATTAAAAGACCTAATTCAAGATTTTTAATAAAATGTTGATAGTTAAGATTTTCTAAGTTCCTCTTTTTTTATTTCATAGGAGTGGGGGGCTTAATCTCTCCTCCGGGGGGATACGCCCCCCCCCCCTTTTGAAGTTTTGAATTAGGAAAACTTCAATCCGTAATAATAATAAACAATAGTATAGTAAACAATAGTATAGTATATAGTAAACAATAATAAACTTTTTAAAAATTTTTTAAACAGTTTTATTGACGTTTCGATCCCTAGGGTTTGGAATCATGATCAGAGCATTTTGTACGATAATACATTTAAAAGAAGAGACAATACACTGACCTTGAAATATGAGATTTTTACATTCTGACAAAGTGAGTAACTTAATTTCATCTAGGATGTTGACCCTCACAGACGAAAATATAAACAGTACAATATATTTCAATTATGAAAATATATATGCCGTATTGCCGCTTTTTATAAATTGTTTACATGAAAAATATATTTTATTTCATATTTTATAAATTTATATAATGATATATTGATATAGAAAAAGATATATATTTTTTGTATTTTCAGGATATATTTTTATCCGTGAGAGGACATCAAATCAAAAAAAATGAAAACAAACAAAACAAACCTTCCATTATAGGTCACGAAAAACACATAATAAGTGTGTAATATCTGCATCGGTACTATTTCTTCACAAAGAAAAGATATGAAGAATATTATAATGCCGTTGTGTGAGAACAGGCTTTTGTATTTCACCTTGTAACAGATGCGGGAGATCACAGTCAGTCAATCATACGTTACATAATATGCACCGTTTCGTGAACACCCGCGTCATAATTATCGAAAACGAGTTTTGAGTAATTGGCCAGCGGCGCGTTGTAACATACGTGTATATGTGACCGCTGTAAGTGGGTCTGAGACGCTCGCGCTGATTATCTCATCGGGACGTCTTTTATTGACAGTGCGTGACTGATGGTACGTCCAAGGTGTGGCCTTAAGGTCGACGAGAACCATTAAGTGCACAATCGATTTTTTGCATAATTAGGGCCTTTGATAACCATAATACACTGCGAAAGATTGTTTGTCAAACTGCAGCACGATGGCAGCTTTTATGATTCATTTTTATCTTTTATCATTGAGTCATCTAATTATGTTTTCCTAGCACACACAATAAAGCACGCGATAAATAATAGAGAAAAAAGTGGTGTCGAGGTCTCTCTTCCAGAGTTCGTTGTAGAGTTTTTAATTTGCCATTTGATCGGGTACCTGCTATAAAAAGTATGTTTTCAGGTTTCAGGTGCGAATCGATACTGATACACAACACACCTGTACGATTCACGCAAGTTGAAGCATTTGATATGTAGTGTCGATATTGATTGCAAAGATACTTCGAATTTCATTATGAAAATGCTAAACGCCAGAGGATGTACCCCCCGCAGTATGTATATTTTCCTCGTGATGCGAACAAATGGCTTTTACATTATTGGAAAATCGACACCATTAACTTTTGTATGTCACGGTGTATACTTTGCCGTTCGAGGTGTTTCATATCGATTTGGATCGTCAAAGTGTGCACATGAAGTACGAAGTTGTCCCCCGCTCACGAAGAACAAGAAAAAGTTGAAGTGTAGGTTATATATCGGATACCGCCGGAACTTTTTATATATTCTAACGGCGAAAATTGTGTTATTTGAGGATGAAATTTTTTTATAACGCGTAAACAAAGACGAACATTTTTTTTTTTTGCTTTTAAATACGCAGCTTTTCACTTGCATACTAATCTTTCTGTAAAATATGCCATGCTATTGTAAGTATAGCACCGCACTTTTTCAGCTTCAAATATTTTACGCTACTTTCATCATCATCGTTGTTATTATTATTATTATTATTATTATTATTTTCTTTATTTTTATCCTTGTCAGGTGATGACAAAGTTTTGCAGTGATCGGGAACTCATACATTCGATCTACACGAGTATTTCTCTGGTTTTTCCGGCTGTCGATTCCTTGGCTTTTCACTAGAACATAATAATGGTTCATTATTGGCCGCTGAAAAAAGGAGAAACAAACCTGTCGAAGGATAAAATCAAAAGGAAATCTTTCATCGACACTCTCCGTCGCAGCACAAAAGTAATTGCTAGAACAATTTCGCGGCTTTCTTTCTTTGCAAGTTTTACAAGTGCGAAAGCACATGGAAATTGAAGCGAAATTTTGTTTTTAATGAGAAATTGTGCGATTTTGATTGTTCCTGAGGAAAAAAGCGAAACAAGGTTTTGTGAACGGACGGAAACTCTTCGAAATCGCGTCGCAATCTGTCTTTGTATTATTCAGCATTAGAGAGGGAGAAAAAGAAAATAAATTGTGTTTATTTCATTAAATCACAAATTGAATTCTTTGCGTTTCACGGCCAGTCGCCGCGCTGGGCTTCGCCAGGTATTCGCGCAAAACGGTTTGAAATTCCTCATTCTACGAATAATGATACGGTTAACATTTCATGAGAGAGCAAATTGTGCAAACATTTTTTTGAAATAATTTGATTAATTGTCAACCTTTTTATTAGAATTTTTTACAAATTACATTATTCACTTTTGATTTGCTGATAGCTTCTCCTCTTTTTTCCTACTCCCAACCGCATAATTCCCTTTGATAGAAGAAATTGTTTGATCGGTCAAGAATCAATGTTTGCCTCTACTAACACATTGAGTAAACCAAGCAATTAAGGTCGAGAAAATTTATGAATAGCAGCGCAGTCAATGAGTAGTGTTGTGAGCACTATAATTAAGGATTGCAAGTAGCAGTCGAGGGGACGCTGAAAACGGCAACGGGGGTAAAAAAATGGTCGCCGTCACACTTTTTCACATGTTGGCGGCGCGTATGCTTGGCAACCTGGGTGTGCACTCACGATTGTACTTTAGGTAAAGCATACAATGCACTTAGCATGGCGTGCGTCGTTTCACGTTTGCGTCATCTCGGAGGGCTCTCGTCCTTGCTTGGCATTATCAGGCCAGTAAGTCGTAACAAAGAATGCTGCAAGAGCTTACGGCTCTTATCTTTGATTGTGTTGACAACTAAAATGAAAAGAAAAACGATGGAAGCCAGAGTTTTGTTGTTTGCCGTGATTGCGGGAACTCGCCCTATTATCAATATTATATATAGATAATGACGAGGCAACCAAAAAGAACTGCGATTGTCGTTTATGATGTAATTTATTATATTGTGGTTTCTCTTTTTTTTACAGGTATGGATGCAGTAAACAAGCCCGCGAGTCTCTGCAAATGGGCGGCGATGCACACTGACTGTTCGTAAATATTATCATTACACTTTCATATAAACCAGGCGCGCGGCTTCAGTCGAACAATTAATCTGCTTTTGATCGCAACGCCAGAACCAAAAACTCCTGGTCGTTTGTGTAACAAACGCCCTTTTTATGCCCGTTTCCTTTTTTTGATGTCGCACGTCACGTCTGGCAAACATTTTATAATTTTACTCTCCGTGTGCAATTTTATTGCGAACATATTTTTTATCGAATGGAAAGAAGGGGCAAAAAATAAATTACAGCGCGACCTTATTGGAAATGTTTCTTACTCGGGCGATAAATTTCGTTCCTTTCACGATTGGATAGTAAAAAATGTTCATACACTCTTTATGGGTATCAAAATGTGCTGAACATAAATTCTGCTCGTTACACCCACCGGTCATTCTAGATCAGTCATTTTTTTCCTCTTTGATATTACCAAATCGATTGTTACCAACCAAACTGTCAACCCTTATAGAGCTTTGCCTATATTTTCTATATATAAACATGCATGAATTAATACATATATTTGTCAACTGATAAGATTATGAATCATCCACTTTGCAAATTGTTCAAAAGTGTTTTACGTTAATTACAAAATTATTCACGTGGTTGCTTATCAGTTTGAAAGGTTAAAATTCGAATCATTCATTGGGAATGGGATTCGTTAACGTAATAAGAAGCTACATCTGATACTGTTGCGACAATTTTGATGCACACGTTATGTTTAACGGTGCAACGTAGACGTTGTTCGAGTGTCGCATTAGTGAGAAAGTGTGACATTACGACAAGACATATGACGTACAGTCCATATGCGTATATCTGACACTTTGTGTATATACACGAAAGCCAAGAGAAACTCGATACTCGAATTTTCATCGTGTGTACCTTACGAATGAGTATTTCGACAAGTAAACATAATACAATTTGGCGCTCGACACGCACCATGGGAGCTAAATTACTTTTTCGCCACATTTGTCCTTTACATTCCAAGATTTATGTTTATGCATTTTATTTTCATTCTGCTGTTCATTTGAATTTGGAAGTTCGCGTTAAAGGTCGACTAGAACATTCTGATGGAAAAGCAATTTTTAAAGTCCTTCAAAATTAAATTGTCATTTGCAACAAACAAAACATTTGATAACGTTTTATTAAATTCAAATCTGACCGTGTGTATACGTGTGTTATGATAGAATTTTATCTACATTTTATGTTTCAACAAAAAGTACAGCAATGAAATGTCACGGTTTAATTGCAGCAGACTCAGCGCGAAAATTTGTATATCGATATATCCAACTTTCGTGCAGAACAGCGGATATTTATTTATGACACGAGACGAACATTAAATCGCAATGCGAAAGTGGTTTGTCGAACAATTATAGCTGTTTATTTTTTTATTTCTGAAAATCTGTATACTATTTTAAAATCTCGCTTTTGCACAGTTGATTGCGTCTTATATAATTAATTATATGACCTACAAAAGTCTACACGAACAGAATCTTTTTCATCAAATATTTGATTTTTTTAAATGGAAAGATTACTTTCAATAAACAATATTGCAATAACATTTTTTTTTTCTTACATCTACTATAACTATATACACGGATACAAATAGGGTCAACCGAAATAATCGTGACTTCGGGATAATTTGTAATACGCTAATTATTCTTAATAAAATACTAAAAATCTCTGATATCAAAAGAGAATATTGTTCTCCCACGTCTTGCACATAATACAGATAAAGTTTGAAGAGAAATTATAAATAAATTGTTATCATTCTTTTAATTAGTATCCGACATGACAAAAATCTTGGTTTTTAAAGTTTTGAGCGTTCAATTCCAAGTTACATTTTTATGATAAATTTATTTATTTTTATAACTTTAATGACTCATTTCATGTATAGTCATAATCTGTTAAAGTTGATCCACCGTTCTGAAAATACTTGCGAAGTGATATTTTATTTAATAAAGAAAATCACAATTACCTCATATGATTTGCAGAAAAAGGGGTAATTGTGACGCTATGGTATTTGTAATGGGTTATAATTATGAATATATATAAGTTTATATGTAACAGGATTTGAGAGTTATGATACATTTTTACACAAAAATGAATACATTCAGCCTTGCATAGTTTTTGCGACTAATATTGTAAAAGTTGTAATACATTATTATATTTTCCATGATTTTTCATTGAACAAACTTATACGTATTTTTTATGATATTATTTAGATAAAGAAATATTGCATTTCCTAAAATAAATCTGAAAAATATTGACAAAAACAATTATATTTATTACATCACAATTACCCTGTATGCAGTCACACATTACCCCGACTATGGGGTAATGTGTGACGGAAAAAAAGATATGTATTAAAGATACATATTTTTTATACAAAATGATGTATGAATAAGATCTTGAACAATATAAATACGATGTTAAAACGATTAAATCATTGTTATTCTTTGAAATAACGTCAAATTTAACTTTGTTTTTTTTGTGTCACTCTTACCCCCCGGTTGACCCTACAGCATCAAATTTTACTATGATTCTTACTAAAGCGCGGGCGGTAAAGCTTTCTACAAAAAATTTCTACAAACATAACAAAATTTAGTCGTAATTCAATAAAAATGTTCGTCGATAGTAAAGTTTTCTGTAATTTTTGGATAAATTTTGTGTTTGAGGTTATGGTCCGCAGTTTACAATGTTTTTCTATCCGTGTATGTAATTGCCATAATTGCATTGTTCAAAAGCAACGCAAAAGTTTTTGTAAAAAAACCCACCGCAACGGGTTGCACGCTATATAAAGGACGCAATTTCGTTCGAAGCATCATCTGCGAGGTGAAATTAAAACACTTGGCGCGCGTCGAGACGCTCAAGCAATTAATTAGCCCGTCCACTCTGCGTTTCCTAATCGTCGAATTGGGTTAGTTTCCTCTACGTCAATCAAGTCAAATCTATCGATCTCCCTTATCGATCTCCCAAGAAATCAACCGCTGTTTATTTTGATGTACCTGAGAGTTTCCGGAAATTTACAGTTCCGGTCCTAACATTACATTTTAAACAATAATAAATTTGTATACATCAAATGTTTGTCTTCAAAAATTCTAAAAAATATATTTTCCTTACTGAGCCGTGAAAAGTGAACTTTTCTCGGCTGCGGGCCTCTAAAAGTTCTACTTTTCAGCCTTCGTAGGGAAAAATATCATTCTGTCCTAGGCGCCTAGGCCAGAAATATACTATAGAAAAATAAAATAACACGCTTATTGCGACATGCATGTAACATTTTTACACAATATATATTTATATATATATAGGTATATGCTACGCGCATATGTAACATAAACACATATCATACATGCTACACGTATGTATCACGCATAACTAGCATGCGTTATGCATTCTTAAGACCTGTATATGCTTAAAATGTACGCATGCAGCGTACATGCACCGAGAAAAAAGAATTGCACTATTTGAGAGGTCAAAATTCTACTATGTACCATTCAAGTTTACCCTTATTATATATATTATATAGTTTAAATTATAGGATCGTATGCTCATGTTCGATCAAAGCTAACCTCAAAAAAGTGTATTGATTTATTAGTTACAAAATTTGAATAGTATAGTTTTACCATTTAAATAGGTATTTTTCACCAGCTGCTGTCATTATGCAATAAATAAATGAATAAAATAGATGGCGCTCAATCTGGATCTGCATACTGAAAATGGGGTTAACGGCCGAGCGGCTATAGGGGCTGCAATTTTTACCTGAAATCAAAAAAACTTTCAACGTACTTAAAGTATATGCCTATAGTTTCAGTTAAGCGTAGGGGTTTTCCAAAATAACTTTTTCTTGCAAAATGGCAGCACTTTGGAAAAAAAATTTTAAAAATCCCTTAATTTTTTTTTGCTTAATTATTTTTTCAAAAAAAAAAAAAAACTCTCCCAGATAAAATCTTTTCCGTACGCTCAACTAAAATTACGAATTTAATCTACATGCAGAAAAAATTTAAAGTCATTTGCTTTAGTTTTGAACTCTCTAGCCGCACGGCCAGTAAAGAAAATTGTGTTTTGAGAAAAACAGCTTTGAAAGTTTAAGATACATGTGCGCTTGAGCTTGACGCGGCTGGTCAGGCCGGTGTGCACTATGGCAAAAAATGTGTTGTAGTTCATAAACTATCATGAATTTATTCGCTGCAAAATTTTAACACATTGTTCTAAACATATCACTCTATCGAAAACTGCAAAAAGTCGATTTTTTTTGGTCACAGTTTTGTTACCCCTTAATTAAAAATTAGATGTCTTCATAGCTGAAAAAAAATCGTAGTGAATTTTACAAAATTCGTATTCATCCAGCCGAAATTTGGTCAAACACTCGAGCGATTTCCGTAAAACCACGCCTCTTTGTCAAACGTGTGCGACATAAACACTTATTTTAGTTTGGTATCACTAACACTTTCACTACGCGTACACAAATACAAAAAGGGCGGGATTTAACGAAAAACGCAAAAGTAGTTTTAACCTTTTACGAACGAATTGTGGTTAGCACTTTTCAAATTAGCACTAAAGCGATTGTTCTATAAAATTGATTTAATTAATTTTATACAATTTTTTCGACTGAATTTCATAACAGATATTCCTCTCAGTCTATCGATGATTATAAGGATTGATAAAGGAATGTCAAAAATTGTCCGTAAATTTAGTTAAAATAATTGTTTCGATTTTAATTTACAGAATAAATTAAAAAAACTTAATAATTTTGAAGCAAAATGTTTTCTTAGTCACCGTGACAACTCATTGCCGGTTACATCTTCGCACATGTAAAGTTAAAAAGTTTAGCGGTGCTTCTGATAAACAGCAATCATTTTTTTCATAACTCATGTTGGATAAAGGTCTATAGTTTTCTTATCGATTTTAGCTCAGAAACTAACCATTTGCCGTTTACCCTGCAGAAAGCATTTTTGGTATTGCGTACCAATACGGAAAACGTTTTCCGTGCGTAGTACCGATAATGCTTTTCTGCACGGTATAATGCAAATACTACTTCTTGCTTTGAAATCAATGGGTAATTCTATTAGTGCAATTTACATTTACGTGAATTTTTTAAAAATTATAATTTATATATTATATGCATCACTTGCTGTAGGTTTCGTTTCCGTTACTTAATATTAACCTGACGATGAACCACCGATTTTTTTTTTTTTTCAAATCTTATATGAATTTTGTTTTGTTTATGTTTTGTTTTTGTTATTTTTTTGAAAATCATACTTTTCTATAAAACTATGCTGATAAAAAAATGATTCATATAAAAAATGTGTTTCTTTAATATTATTTATATATGAGATTTCTAAGGATGTACAACAAAAAATATATGATAATTATTGAAAAAGAGAATACATTCAACCATAGTCGTTGTTTGGAAGCTAAAAAACTCGATATTTTGTTGATATCTGGTTGTACAAGAAATGAGGTTTAAATTGCCTAGGGCTGTATAAATGATGAAACGTGGACTCACAATCGCGCTATTATATGGCGAGACTCTGAACTTGCGAGAGACCGTTCGTATATTGATTTTTTTCCTTCGTAAGATTTTTGCCAATTGTCAGCCGAACTTAATGAGAAGGCTGCGATTCAATTATGGATGGCTTACGGAGGTAACGTTATTAATCATTGACAGTTCATTTCCGGAGGTTATTTGGCCGCAACATCAAGAAGTAAAATGCTACCAGACTGGCACAGCTCAGCGGATGCTTTATTGAGGCACTGCGAATTATGAAAATAGATGACAGCCGGAGGATTTGCGTGAGTCCACTCTCGGGAGTGCAGTTTCAATTAATCTGCCGTGGATTTGACCGTTCGGACGCCGACCTGTCTGAGTCGTAAATCTGTCTCAGTCACAGGGGGTGTTGTTCAATTATGAAAAAACCTATTAAAACTGATCGAAAGAAAATTGGAGTTATTGCTCTCACGACTCATTGCAATTTGGGTGCCCAACGATCAAATAAAGCATCACCTCCACCTCTTGGGTGCATTCTTCTTAAAATCAATTAAACTTGACGTTTTTTCTTTTTCAATTTAACTGCAAAATCCGATCATCGCAGCAATTTTCCAATTTCATAGAAATTTCAACGTGTTTGAACAGCTAAATAATGCTGACTTCACTATTATTCGTTGTATAATTATCACCTAATTAAGCCGACAATGATTACTATTATTAAATGATTAAGGCAATTGAGTTTCCATTAAAGTAATACCAAGTTACTTTATGCTAAACAACTGATCCACAAATGGAATCACGGTTTTTACAACGGAGAAAATTTGTGACGAGCAATTAACAAACGTTTATAATTTACCAAAGAAAATGAACGAGTCATAACGGACTTAAATAGTTTCCATTATATTTTTCATTACATTGTTTCGTTCCAAATAAATTTATTGGATGAACGGAGGAAAAGTTGCGGAGGGCTAAAAAGGCCTTAATTGCATGCAATCTGAATGCCTTCAAATGAAACCAACCAATTTCAAAAAAATTGATGGTAACGAGATTTCAAGTTGAATTGCAATCGTACAAGCTGTTCAATTGCCATTCATCGAATTTCTTCAAAATTATCTCCAAAGATAGATAATTTGAATGAAATATATATTTTGTGAAGGGAGAGAAGCCTCCCCTTTATGCTGAAGTATTT
>JAAMPD010002988.1:0-11955 GCA_025266255.1 Trissolcus basalis
ATAGATATAAGCGTTCTGTATGATCATTTGAAATTATATGTAGCATAACAATATATATTAGAAAAAAATGTATGCAGAATAGGTTTAACAGAAAAAAATATAAATATATATAGGCGTTATGTATGATCATTTGAAATTATGTATGGCATAAAAGTTGCATGTTTTCAGAGTTGATTTGATCGATTCAATTGCATCGGGTAGTAATGGTGACCTACAAATAAAAAAGTTCGTATTCAGGATGAATAAATAAATGATTTTATGTTGAACTGAATAACCAAATAACCAAAGGGAGTAATGCAGCGTTAAAAGAGAAGTGGGATCATTTGAAATTGCGATATAACTTTGTTTGCATCAGAATTATAATTATGTTAAGTGTTTTTGAAATGATTATATCGCTTATTCGAAATGCGCTTGTCATGCATATTTTCATCAGTCGAACTTCTGGACAAATGTAAAATTAATTCTACCAAAGTGAGATTACAACTTGGCGTATATTTGTTTTTTTATTTTTTTTTATTTTTAGCGAAGAAAAATTTGCAATCATGGAGAAAATGAGCCATAGAAATCAAATGTTCGAAAAACTTGTGGAAGCTGTCACTGTGGAAATGTGGTCGCCAGATGGATGCATGGTTTTTATCAGCGATTCTTATTATGAAAATATCGTCGATGTTGATCACCTTCAATCGATAAAAGGTGTACCGATTTACAAGGTAGGAATGTTTTTATGCGAATGCAACATCATTAAAAGTTTGCTTTTTAATTTCACTGGCTTTTTATATTCAATTTCGCATTTGTTCCTTTATTTTCTGGTTCTTAATTTTTCAGTTAATTATCTCCGATGGTGACGTTTTTTCCCCTCCAAAAAGCCGAATCAGATATATGTTTATGGAAAGCAGAAAAAGCGGTTGCAGTTCCTATGTTATTTTAATTGCCAATGGGATTCAGGTTGCAAACATGCTGCGATACATGGAAGGGTAATGAACAACTGAAAATATCGAAACTGAAAAATAAATTGAGATTCATATATAATTTTATTTTTTTCAATTACAGAGAGCGTCTGATCAATACTCGTGGAAAATTTTTGCTGATGTATGACACTCGAATTCTGGTGCCCGAGATGAGTTACATCTGGAACAGAATTCTGAACGTCATTTTTTTGCGAAAATTTATAATGTTCCATCACAGATCAGGATCTCTGATAGCCGACGAATGGTACAGTCTCGAAACTGTCGATTATCCAGTTCCAGTTAAAAAGTTTGTTATAACAAGCAGCATCAATAAATGGACGAATGGGTATCTCGAGTACAGAAGAAATTTGTTCCCACAAAAAGCCGTAAGATTGGATAATCAGAAAGTCAATATTGCTGTGTTTGAACATTTTCCCTCCGTTGTTCAAGATGCAATTGAGATTTACAAACGCGATAAGTCCACAGATAAAAAATTGTTAGGAGTGGAATTTGAGGTGAATTTAGTGTAATTTTACATTGAAAGTATAAATGTAAATTTGTATATTGAGTTAAAATATGTAAAAAGTTATTCATGTTTTTTTTCAGTTGATCTTGTATATCTCAAAGGCGATGGATTTTCGGCCAGAATTTTACAAGCCGAACAACATCGAAACAGAAAAATGGGGCGAGGAAAATAATGGCACTTATAATGGTCTGCTTGGCGAAGCAACTGAAGGAAGAGCAACTTTTTATATTGGAGAATTTCATAACACTTTGAAACATCAGAAACTGATGGACTTATCAACGTCTTACAATACAGAATGCCTGACATTTCTGACTCCCGAACTACTATCTGATACTTCGTGGAAACTTTTGATCATTCCTTTCACGTGAATTTCAATCACCATTTTTATTTAATTGAGATAAATTTTAATTAAGTCTCAAGCTTTTGTGACAATGTTAATCCTTTCAGATCTGCCGTTTGGATCACAGTTCTAGCCAGTCTGCTCTTTGGAAGCGCCACCGTTTACTTTTTCTCTTTATTTTACAAAGAGAGAATAAGTGAAAACAAATGTTTGTATTTGAATGTGACAAAGACGAAGACTGCTAAGAAGGTTCGGGTAACCGAGGCCGAGATGATCGCAGTTGAGCGGAGTTTGAAAGAGGAGAATCTCGGATTGTATTTATTCACCGAGGTGCAAAACAGTGCTTTGTACATGTACAGTATGCTGCTACAAGTTTCATTGCCGATGCTACCGCGCGCCTGGGCTGTGAGGGTGTTCATCGGGTGCTGGTGGATTTACAGTATTCTAATTAGCGTCGCTTATCGAGCGAGCTTGACGGCATCTCTTGCTAACCCGATTGAAAAGTTGAGCGACTCTTTTTGTCTGTTTGATGACTTTGCAAAGAACAACCCAGACAGAGCACAGATGAAATCCAATGAAATTTCAACGCAAATTTCTCAAAGCTCTGATTGAAAAACAAATTGATTCATCCATTCTCAGAAAACTTGTTTTTACTCAAGAGAAATTATACTAGATAAATTACCAACATTTCATATATAAATTTTTATAAAAATTATGCAAACATTTATATGATACTTTGATGAATATATTATTTTAAATTTGAAACAAAAATACCATAGTTTATACTCAAGAATTAAACAAGATAAACTGAAAACTTTTAATATAAGTTTTTATACAAATTATACAAACATTTATGTGATACTTTGATGATTATTTTTTTTATTTTTGTATAAAATTAATTTTGTTTCAATTTGAAACAAAAATACCACAGTTTCTAATCAAGAATTAAAAAAGATGAATTAAAAAATTTTAATATAAATTTGTAAAAAAATTGTGCCAACATTTGTATGATGTTTGGATGAATAATTTTTTCTTAAACTTGTATAAATTTGATTTTGTTTTGAATTTGGTTTTACAGAAAGACGATTGACACAGTAGCAGAATTAGCGAAAAGTAATATAAAAATAGGAGGATGGATCAATGAGACGAAACAATTTTTTGAAAAGTCAGATGACGCCGATGCGAAAAAAATTAGCCGAAAATTTTGAGATCATCAACAACGAAACGGAGGCTATCGAGCTTGTGGCGAGCGGTTCGATAGCTTACTATGAAAGCATCTTTATGCTCCAGCAAAGTAGAGTCAGCAGGCAATTAGTAAACGACAAAAAAACGAACGAGACCGAAAAAAGTCCTGGAAAACTGGACAGTAATTTGCACGTCATGAAGGAATGTGTGATAAACATGCCAGTGTCACTGGGAATGGATAAAAATTCACCTCTGAAGCCCCGAGTTGATTTTCTGGTAATCGCGATGATTATGCGAATAGGAAAGAAATGTTTTAATTTTGCCGTCTGTCTTAATTGCTGACAAGTTTGCATTTTCAGATAAGAAGCGCAATTGAAGCTGGATTGGTCGCAAAATGGCTGAGTGATGTAATGGAATGGTCAAAGATTGCCGAGAAGAAACACGAAGATGATCCAGTCAAGGCGTTTGTGAATTTTAAAAAATTGCAAGGGGCTCTGGTCGCTCTTGGGATCGGTTACGTTATCAGTTTAATGGCCCTTTTTGCTGAGATCGTTCATTTTAAATATGTCATTTTGAGAGATCCTGCTTATGATAAATATCATCTAGATGAATTTTATAAGAAAAACGTCGCTAGAAATATCTCCTGGTTTAAGAGCAGCGAAAAAGAATCATAAATTTTGCAATCCAAATCATTTTATATCACTTTTATTTTCCTCATTTCTATATTAATTTCAAACAATTTATTATTCAATTTAATTTTAATTGTAACATGTATAAAATGCTTTGTAATTTATATTTCGCATCGCACAATTTTGTTCTACTTATTTTTGTATACTGTAAATTGTAAATTATTTATCATTTAATTTACATCTTTAATTTTGTTGTACTTTTAATTTAAATTAAAACGTACGAAACATTGTAAAAAATAATAATTGCGTTGACAAAATTGAATTGTAACTGCAGATTCTCAGACATTCATACATGCAAGATTAAATGACTTTCTTTTTTTTTCTTGCAAATCGTCTGAGAAATTTACCGTTTAAAGTTCACAAGATTTCGCATCGCAGATGTTAAAACAGACCGAAATCTTCTGCCAAGATCAAAAATAAATGTACAATTTACAAATTCACGTTTATATAAATTGTCATACATACACCATGCTCGATTTCCTAGTATTATCAGGCGGTCCAATGGCTTTAAACCGATGTTTCAAAAATAAAAACTGAGACGCAAGAGTGTGTGGCCATCGTGCAAAAATGTATACACTAATCATCGAGTTATCGACTGAGACAACTTTCGAGGGCCGCATCCATCTCTAGAAAATCGTCGGAACTATCCCGAACCAAAAATGGTGTCGATAAAAATTCATTATTAACTTAATTACAATCATTACCAACTTTTACCTCTCATCTTACAATTAAAATTTTCTATTTTTTGCACACAGAATAGAAATCTTTCTTAAAAAAAAACTTTTTTCATTTACCATTACCATCTTCTGTTCAGTACAGTTCAGATCATTCAAAATCACATCGCGCAGGCAAAGAAAAGACAACAAAAGAAACAAAAACAAACACCAAATAATCGAACGAATACATAAACAAGTTTGATTATTGTTCGAAATTCGATTGGCAGGAAGACATTGTTGCCAGTGAAGTATAATGCAACTGTCAAACGGGACAAAGGGCAATTCAAACTGACATTGTGGTTTGCGCGCTCGGGACGCCGACGCGCATGCGCACCGCCGCGACAAAGCAATGAAAGCAATGTATCCAACATGGCTGTCCGCGAGTGTGATGCTGTCTGATGTGTGTGAAAAATGATTAGTTTGACAGTCCCCCGGATGTCGTGATTTTTGTGTACGTGCGTCTTGAGTGTCAGTGAGTGAATTTTGATGATACTTTTGCGGCGCTCGCGATGGCCCTGGTCACGGTACAGCGCTCGCCAAGCGTCTCCAGCTCGCCCCAGAGTTCGGTGAGTCTTCACTTTCGGCTTGCTCAAAACAAAGACGAATTGTTGTCCGCGACGATTCGCGACCCGTCCCGCGTCCGTCCCGCCCCACCGCGCCCGTTTTCGTCGGCCAAACTTTGGCTGCGTTGCGGAGCGGCACTGCGCGCGGAGGCGCGACTTTCCTTATTTGTCCAGACGGGTTTATCGTTACGATAAAAATTTCAACGAACCTGTGCATGACGTTGGACACCCGTGCCCTTTTCCCGTTTCGTCACACCCTCGTCGTCCAGGCAAATTTTTGCTCCTGGCGTCTCATTGTTCGTTTTACCGCTTTGCGATTGCGTGCGGACCCGTAATTGTTTTGGTAATTCAACCTTTTTCTTCGTTTTTCATAAAACGTTCCTTTTTTTACATTCGTTGTTTTTTTTCATTTAAAACATTTCTTCAATGTTTTCCCTTCATGTTTTTCTGTCCATGACTTTGTGTTGCAAATTGTTTTGTTTTGATGGGTGACATTTTGTTCAACTATTTGTTTGGTGACAGGCTGAGTATGAGTATACAATGTATAATTTTTACGCTTGAAAATGAAATAATAAATTTTATTGTTTCCGTTCCGAAAACTGTTTATTAAGAGTTATAAAATCGAGCGATAAAATAGCAACAATAAAATCTTGGACTATTGAAAATTGTTATATTTTTTGTTTGGGACAAAAAATAAATAATGGCATGAGTCATAATGATTATAATGGATTTAGAAAAATAATAATTGTTGGAAGGTTGCGGTATTAATTGTTTTCTGATTGTAAAAGGCAGTGCCACAAGTACCTTTGCAGGTGCTGCCACCTGTCCGAAGTTTTCCTCATTGCGAACTTGAACGACAAGAGATTTTGCAAAAAGAGAAATAAAAAACCGACGGTTGTACAACAAAGATAAGATTTGTGAATGAAAAATCGTCACGTTTTTCTTTCTTTCTTTTTTGTTTTTGAAAGGTAAATAAATATTCATAAAGCGATAACGATACATCAAAATAAGAGCGGAAAGTCAATAAAAAAATTAAATTTATGTCTGTTGACATTTGGATCAGGTGATACAATTTGTGAATTGAAATATAAACTTGAGTTGAATGAAACCTCGAAAATTGGGCGTTTTATTGAATATAATCAATTGGTATTGTTGGCGGATTTGTAAATGATCAAATATAAACACCAGTCGGTGAATATTCATTATCTTTTATTTGAACATTTAATACCTTTCAAAGTGGATGTACAAACAAAACAAAATAAACAAAATCATCAATCAGTCTGCAAAATATCGTTTCGCTCTTGAAAACTAATTATATTAAATTAACTATTTGATAACTTTGATTATTTTTCATTTCAACGGAAATTCTTTGTACGGAAGAGATGTCTAACGTTTTGTAAAAAAGTTTACTAGGTCAGTTCTGAAACAATTCGGTGGAACAAATGGGGACTCTTTACCTTCTGCTTTACTCTCAATTGTGACCACTTTGGAGGACAGTTTCAACTACTTACCTGACACACACCTGACCGTGAACAACTTTTATTCGTTACCAAACGGAATGAAGTAATGTTTCTTTCACCAACCTCATTAATTTTCAAAAAAACTAAAATTTATTACTTCAATTGGACAAGTTTATTTCATCTTCAATTTCATCTTCCTTTTGTTTACTTTAATTTTTCGATTGATTAATCCTTCGTTTTTGTTTTAGACCACTTTTTGATATTGTGAAAAGGACGAATGGGATATGAGAGAGAAAAAAATAATCAAATGGCGTTGGTGGCCTTCTTTATATGTCATGATTTACGAGCTCTCTGCGGTTATGAGTGGTTGACGTGCTTCACGACAATTCTTTCGAGACAATAAAAAGTGACATGCTGCGTAGAACATCATCACCCTCGGAAACACTCTCGTGGTCGAGTGTTCTCTGGAGCAATGATCGACGACTTCACGAGCGCTCTGTTCACGGAAATCACGCTAGGCCGTTGTGCAACAGAGTCACGATGAAAGTAAGATCACGGTGATCCTCGGTTGCATTGATATGCCTTTTTTAACGAGGGCACATTGTTTTGGGGGCGCATTTCGTTGCAAGGTGGAGGACACAAAACGAGCGCAATCCCAGCCGGCCTGCATTATATTACAGTCCCGCTAATTTTATTGTATTGAGAAAGAAAGAGAGATCTTTGTTTGAGCAAGTATTGTTCGTTGAAATCGTTCGCGTTTCAGCGGACTTAAACTTGAGCGGATCGTGTTAATGAGCACATTTATGACTATTGTTCAATTTCGACGCAAACTTATGCGAGTCTTATCAAACTCGTGCGGTAGAAATTAATCGATCAATTCATTCTAGTTGATTGTTATTTTTCAAATTGGAACCGTACAAACCGTTCAAAGGATTCGTGTTCCTTTGCGAAACGTTTTCAAACTTTAAACAATTGTAATAAATTTCAAACCAAATGACAGTATACACATTTTTGTTATTGTAATCGTTCCAAGCGAATTAGTTTTGGAATTGAAAACGAACAAATGAGAGTATGAATGTTGTATTCTATTAGAATAATTAGTAGGAGCGTAAGTACTGTTTGTAAAGCATTGTGGAGCCATTAGTAAAACAGAGAAAGGATAATTTTCTTTGAGCGTTTGCATCAAATTAGAATTAGCTTCTAACTGTAACCGTCGCTCGAACATTCCTTTTGATGCACCATCACTCGCGGTGTCACAGAATAGCTGTATACCCTCAGACTTGAGCAGTTTGTCAAGCAGAAATTAAACTTTTGTCTCGTCCGAGGAGCTTTATATTAGCGGCTGTAAAGACTCACGTGCGCAAGTACTGTTATTTAATCGTAAACATTGGTTTATTAAAGCGCCGTATCTGTCAGCACTCTCAGGCATGACCGTTCCGCATCGCCTGGGACCGATCTTCCACTCTTTTTCTATTTTTTTTTCTTCGCCATCTGATTTTTCATCAGATTCCATCGTTCGATAAATCTTGAAAATGTATACCCCTTTTTTTAATTCTAATCACAGAACAAATTGAAACAAACTTTTGTAACCGTAGCTTTCCAAAACCAAGGCTGACTTTTAATGTAGATGCTATCGGACAATTGTTACGCTATTCTCGTTATGCAGAGAGCTACAATGAGAACCGTAATCGCAAAAAAGTGTACGTACGTAATAGCAATGCTTCCGCGTGTTTTCATCGGTTTCACTGTGATGTGTTTATTTGTTAATTAGCAACAAGATTCATTTCTATTTCGTTGGAATCTCGCAGCTTGGATCTACGTTTCGTCTCTGTTACTAACCGCGCTTTTCTGCCATACAAACCGAGATTACAACTCGAACACGTTTCCAAGTACAGGAAGAGCGTTTTCAATTTTTGTTTAACAGTTCATGATAAGTGAGTGTAAAATCATGCCAATTTTTGTATCTGTAGTTTCTACTTTTTGATTGCGGTCCTTCTTTTATTCCTCCTTTGACCAGAAATTTTGTCAGCGTACGTGCCGTATGGGGCAATGGTCTGGTCGGGTCGGTCACGCTAGCCTCGCAAAACAGACCGAAAGGGTACATCGCAGTCACGCGATATCTTCGCTCTCTTCACCACCGATCTTCATACGAATTTTCCGGTCGTGAAATGTCCCGACTTTTATATCGTCGTTTTATTTTCTATCTCAAAGAGCGCCTGTTCCGTCCGTTAAAGACAATTCATTATCTTTCTATTTTATGGTCATGAACAGAGAAATTCGCGCACTCCCATCGGTGATCCGAAAACAAACATTTTCTTGCTAGAAAAATCTTTCGCATTATCAACAGGAAGTCTTTTCAAAACAATTTTTTTCGAATTGAAAAGACATTTCAACTGTGTACTTTTTGATTAAGTAAATTGTTGTTACATCTTTGTTCTTTTTCTTTTTTCTAGATCTCTCCAAAGTTGAATTCTTTGAACGATTGACTTTCGTTTGGTAAAAATCAATCAGTTTACTTTTCATTATGAATGCCGAGAGTTGGTCATTGGTGTCGTCTCGGTCTGTCAAACAGAAAAGAGTGTCAAAGGTGATCAATCGTTTGTACGTTCGTTTCTCCGCCTTCACGTCGAAGTGAACTCTCCGGCAATTGTTTCGCCTGTTTTGTCGCAATCATGATAAAGACACGATTACGAATGTTTCAAGTTACATTCGACGGGATTCTCTTTAACGCGCATAACTTTTGCCTGTGCACTTTTCTCGCAAAAAAAAAAAAAAATCCTCGCAGAAGAAAAGAGTCAAACATTACAATACAATGGAATTACATTAGCTCGAAGCGTCGGTTATGCAATTAGAAGTGCGGAGCTTTATAAAATAAATAAAACGTGTGGGAATTGATCCATATAGCGTTGGAGCACTTCAATCTCGTCTTTTGTTCGACGGTTTTATAATAAACAACATCATACATGAGTTTGTTTTCGTGTCGCATTGTCACGAGAACAATCAAACTGACATCCGAAGCCGACGTATTAATTGAATCGGAATTTCAAGCACAGTCTCTTTTTCAATACTATCTCGCACTTTGCGATGAAAAATTCTCATTCTCTCTTTCTCTGTTTCAAATGTACTTCGTAGAAAAATGTAAAAAAACAAACAAATAACTATAAATTTTGTAAAAATATTACACCAGGAATAATTTATGAAAATTTTGATTGAGAGATGAAACGATTTGAGTTTAATGATATTGTAATGACCAATTTAAAAACTATAACTTTGTATCCATAAGTTAGACGTTAAGTCGATGTAAAAAAAAGTTTATGTAAAATGAGGAAATTATGTTGTCGACGTACAAATTGAATCAGTGTCAATGAATATTTGTATTTTCATTTATTGGCGAGTGAGTCAAAAGATGGGCAAATCGCGGAGTCTTGGAAAGGTCAGCCGTGGCGTAACGTGCACGTGTTGCACGATCTGCTGAAAACAAAACGACACACTGTTATTTGTTTCGACCGAGATGAATGTTATGTAAAAGTTTTGCCGCACACTTGACTTTCGTTCGTTTTGAGTTTTTCATCTAAGAAATTTAACATCGGGTTGCTCCGTACAGTCGGGCTTGTAATGCCAATTAGTTTACTTGAAAGTAATCTTTTCTCTTTCTTATACTGTTGGCTTTTTAGGACAAAGCTAAGGAAAGACTTATGAAAGTTTTACAAATTTTACCTGATGAGCTTTCTCTTTTGTTTTGTTTAAACAAACTTCGATGTTCTTTTTTTTAATATTTAAAAAACTTAAAGAAAAAACATAAGCCAAGGATTTTTTTTCTAAAAACACATTCAATTCTGTGACAGAAAATCGCTCGTTACGTTTTGAAGAATGGAAAACAATTGTTCATGTTATTTTTTAAAAAATAAATTATGGTCCTAAAGTGAATTTAAGCGTAGAATCAGATACTGGAATATAAAACGAGTCGGAGTAATTAAGGATGAATTTCGTCGGATAAAGTTTTTCTAGAAGGCGATAGACTTCCAAACATGGCAGCGCCGGAATGTCATGAAGCTTTCTTTGCCATTAAACTTTGCAAGACGAGTGTACGTTAATGGCCAAGGAAACTCGTATTTTTTCGTCTTAATGTTCATCTTGGTGTTAGGGCAGCCGAGGCTTTCGTATTAGTACGTTATTTTAATATCCCTCTTAAGAACAAATCCGTGAGGTGATTTTGAGATTGTGATTTTCATAAAATTCGTAACTTTATTGCGCGTCGGATCTGAACTTATGAAAAGTTCAGTATAAACTGTATGACTTACGATGAAACTCTGTTAATTCAACTTATAAACCCTCGATGATGTTAATTTATAATTCCTAATGTGCGATTATTAATGAACAAAATTAATCGATGAGTCTTGTTGGAAACTTTCTAAATCTTCGAGACGAATTTAGCGTTTTGATTGAGGAATCTATTAGTAAATATCAAAAACGATTTTGCATTCAGTCGTACATCAACCGATCAACTGAAATGTTTCCGGTGAAATGACTACTAATGTTTTGCGATGTCTGATAAACTGTCCGTCGAGACTCCGCATATTAAATTATACTTAATTTTCGTTTGATAGATTGGACCGGTACCGATACATTACAGGAAAACTTGTAGTTTGTCGAACTTGATCACACATAAATTTCATTCTCACCTTTTGTATCTTGCGACAACATGAAAACCAACCGTGTACAGATATTTATCACACGCACGTCGAAAAATTTTATTTTCAAATAAAATTTAAGCGTTTGCGTAGAATAAAATCATATGATTGATGACATTTGAACTGTGACGTTGAAAAAAAAATCAAAACAAGTTTACAAAACACTGATAAAAGTGTCAGAACCAAATTGTAATTATTATTATACCGAAATAAAAATTGGAACGAAAAAAAAAAGTTATTGATAAAAAAAGAGCACCAATACAAACAATAAAACATTAATTATGCAACCCTTCCCAACACACCTTCACGTCAGCGCACACAATCGTTTTGAAATATATAATTGATATCATTAAGCACTTAATTAAAAGCAGATATCAGTTGAGTATTTATTGCTCCTTTGTTTTTCCCCCGTGAAACGAGACGCCATCTCGCGCATAAATTTATCCAAGAATAAGTGAAATAGCTCGCATTCTACATGGCGTCGGGTAAATGAGAGTTCACTGTCCACGGCATATTTTCGTACGCTGACTTCATTTCATCGTTTCGTGCCTTATCTTGTGCATCAAAAACAATCGTCCGATATGCAGCCAATCCTACTGTCACGCTCCCTTTGAGCGACCCGAACAAGCAGCAAACGCCGCCGGCACCCATGCTCAAATCTTTTCTTCTGCTTCGCATTCTTTGCGGCCAACAAAAAAAAAAAAAGACGCTTCGCTTTCTGTCGTTGGATTCGTCTCAGATTCAATTTTCGTTTCTAAATTACCTTTTCTTTCCTCAACAATTAAATAAATAATATTTTCACAATTTACTGAACTGTACAGTATACGGAAGACAAATC
>JAAMPD010002989.1:0-11945 GCA_025266255.1 Trissolcus basalis
GACTGAAATGCCAGGGCCAAGCTTCCCCATCCTGCCCAGAGTTCCTAGACAGGATAGTGAGAACGCTGTTCCCCCACCAACTAGAACAAACCCTGGCAATACCGCTGCATCCACCTAATGAAGAAGTTCCAAGAATCACGGAGAAAGAACTGCAGAAAGCCTCTCGGAAAATGGGTGACACCAAAGCAGCAATATTCAATCAAAATCGAGCTACAACTTCGCAGTTGCATTGCTCATGTCTCTACAATGCAAGCGGCCAACGCAAAATGAGCGAAACCGAATCAGAACTTTGCTGATACGAAAATCTTTCGAAGACGCCCTTGGGATGATGGACAAAAAATTGACTGTAGCTATTAAATCTCTTAAATACTTTTTGGCTCAAAAATAGTAAGTTTTGCGTGTACGGTACGAAAAGGAATCTTTCCACTTTCATCTTTTTATCGTGAATTTTAATTAATTTATTATTATCCAAAGCATAAAATGGTATTTTTTAATAGTTGTAGTGACCAAAATCGCAATGAAGAGAACCTAGTCGAAGTGCCAAAGACCGTTCGAAATGCAAATTTAAAAGCAATTTTTGACAAGATAAGAATTTATGAGGAAGCTGAAGCCACTGCCTCGAGTCCTGTAGCAGTTCAGAACGCGATTGTGCAGAATGATCTGCTGCACAGTAGTATTGAAACTCAACGCAGTTTTCGTAGAAGAAATAAGAACGTAAAACGACTGTATATGGAAAATAATTCGTTGATGGTATCACTCGTGCAAAACGATCAGTTAAATGAACCAATGTCGACTTCAACTCCATTGAAAACACAAAGAAAACAACTGGCGTTAGTATTTTGTTTAATGATTTCGTTTCAATAATTTCAAATTATGAACACAAAAAATGAAAGCCCTGACCCCGCGCCGCTGGCTGTCAATCATTTGCGCCAAATATTCCCAGCCACGGGTCCAAATCTCAATGAAAAACAAAAAATAACAAACAATAAGTTAAAGCCCTGGACACTAATAATAACAATAAAATTAAAAAAATATATAAGAAGGAGAGGGACAATTGTACATGTACCTATATTTATTTTGACATTAATGTTTCAGCGAAAACACGCCATTACGATCGATGAAAAAAACGCGGCTAGACTTCAGTGCAAACATATAAGGGCGAGATTACAATATATATATATAAATATATATAAATAGTTGATTCTTTTATTTAAATATATAATATGTATTATATTTTCAGGACTCGAAAAGTTCTAATGTAGCGGAAACTTCACGATCTCCACAATCGCCAAGTCAAAAGACCGCTTCAGCGGCGAGTTCGTCTCCAAATTCATCGTTGAATCAGGCGGCCGCTTCAGAGGTGGGTTCGTCTTCGGATTCATCATCAATTCAAAATGATGGATCGTCAGAGGTGGAGACAGGTGTACTGCCAAGTCCACAACCACCAGTGCAGCCGTTGGTCAATTTTCCAGTGGCGAGTACGTCCAACAGACCAGAAATGCCGGTGCCCAGGATCACCGTTGAACGAAAAAACGTAGTTTGGGCCGTTTGGTACCTCGTACACGACAATAAAAAAAGACACTATAAATGGCCGGCGGTTATACTCCACACAGAAAACATAAGTGATGGAGGCAAACGAGTAAGGAAAATTGTTCATACCCGATACCTGCCTTCGACCCACGAGACACACAATACTGTGCATTCTTACTTTACAAATCATATAAAACCGTACGGACGCCACAAACCCGATGTACTGCTTCGAGCAATGCAACGGAATCCAAATTTGACGGAGTGGGTGACATTACTCGAAGAAGCGATAGATGAGGCTAACTCTCTATATTTAGGTGAAGAATACAGACGCCAAGGATTCACGACTAATTAGAACTGTCGAAAGCGATACTTTGATTCAAATGAAAACCGTGTTTATTTATTAATCCCAAACGTCAATTTGTGAATTATTGTGATACAATATGAATGAAGAAGGTAAAATGTAAATATACATATAAGATATAATCTATATATTTTATAAATTATATTATTATTATTATATTTTTTAATATCACTTTCAGAAAAGAAAATAAGGTTCATATAATGGCAAGCTAATCGTTTGTCTACAGAATGGCTCTATCTAATGAATTCTAAATAATTCAAAGTAAAATCCTAAAGCTGCCTTTTATTAAATGATATTTTAGATGGAGCCTGGCCAACCAGGCCAGGACTGCATTCCCAACGTAGCCCTCAAAACAGCTATCGAGAGTAGACCTGACATCTTTCTTGTTTTTTTTCAACTCCTGCCTGAGAGAAGGAAATTTTCCTGAACGCTGTAAGCACCAACAACTGGTTCTTCTACCAAAAGGTGATAAACCACCCGATGAGCCTTCATCGTATCGCCCGATCTGCTTGGTGCTTTCCTTCACCAGTTTCGGAAAGCTAACCACCATCATGGTCAAAGAACATCCTCTTAGGAGCTCACTGTAACTGAGAACTCTGGCTCACGATGCACTACCTACGGACCCACGGCTGATCCTCCCTCAAAATCGTTATCTGATTCTGCTAGAATGCGCTCGGTTATAATAGTATCCCCGAGAAAATCGGCCCAATCAAGAAACGTTGAGAGAAGTCGATGCTGTTCTCCCTCACCGCAAGGTCTTAAGCACAGTCGCCATAAGCTTGCTGAGTATCATGAAAATTCACATCGGTAAAATTGAATGTCCCTGTAGCCGTTCAAGGGGGTCAGTATTTGATATTTTGACCGCGCCTATCATCAGCGCCCTTTCGCGTCTCCGGGACTAACCGGGAGTTATCACGCCAGCAAAATCCCCGACTCTTGTCGGCGACTTCTAAAAACCACCATTCAAGTCGCCCAAAATTAGAGTCAACGTTAATACAACGCTTAAACAAAAAACCGACTCTAATTGGCTAGCAAAGAGACTGACATTTGCAAGCGCAACGACGCCAACAAACCTTTCGACTCTGGTCGACATGTTTTGTACTTTTGCAGGCCAGGATTCGTGAATCACCACAGGTTCCTTTCTTTACATAAGAACATAATGTAAAAACCAACACAAAATCTTAACAGTATTATGAAAGTAATTCGGAAGTAACACGAAAAATGTGGTACGTACGTAAAGCAAAATTATAAAGAACAATGATACTAAAATTAACATAAATTATGCGCAACATTAGTCAAATAGTCGACAAATGGTGTGTTGTAAGCGTTAACGACATTTTGCAATTTATGAATACATATTATGTCCCGATTACATTATGTCCGGGTATATTTTATGTATAGTATCGAAAAGTTGATATTTCACCGAAGCCCCTTAGATTATGTTGATTTAGCTAAATATTTAGGGTTTTTTGATAAATTTTAATAAAATTGGCAAACCGCGCGACAAAAACAACAGAAATGCAAAACTAATGGTGGAAAGAGTGTTTAAAAAATTTGTAACCTTAATAATAGATGAAACGTATAGTCAAAAAATTAAATGCTACTTTCAAATTATTAAATATTTTATGTAACCCCAAGCTTCAAACCTAGCACTATTTTCTCGGATTAATCAGTTTCTTTCTTACGGATGCTAGAAGGCAGCACTTAACGAAAAATTCCAATGCATTTAAATACTTGGAATAGGACAAACGAGACGGTTTTTTGGCTCGCGGAGATGTGAACATGTGTTTGAGTAATTTGTTTATCAACTGTTTTCTCGAAAAGGCCGTGGGCGATTTTGATTGCGAGGGCACACCACAGAAAGCAAAATTTTGGCTCAAACAACTTGAGACAACGGCGTACATGAACCAGTGGCCCCAACCGTTCACGTTACAGATGGCGTGCAGGCACATGACAGGTGCAGCAAAACATTGGATGTAATCTCATCGGGCCTGCACAGTTGAATAGCCTTTTCTGCAGCGTTCAGACGAACGTTTGTCGACACGCTCGACATGTCAGCATAGGAAGCCATGTATCAACGTAAACAACAACAAGGTTAGAGTATACCCTCATATTTTCACCACAAAGTGAAACTTTGCAGACAATTGAACTTGAACCTGAGAGAGATAGCAGACCAAGTGGCAGCGGGACTCGCCTTCAGAATCATGGCTCTCTACGTGTGCGCCAGAAGGTATGCCGACGAAGATGCACACGCGATCGGGTTGCACGAGACCACGATTCGCTTTTTCCTTCCACCAGAGGGCATTACAGACTTGCACAAAATAGAACCAAAAAGCCGGACGCAAACTACAATACATAGAGCAGCACAGGCGATGTCAACAACAATGGAGCAGCATCACGAGTTAACAAATTACAATTCGCCGATTGGCGAAGGAAAATAATGTTAATAGTTTCAGTCAGGTTAAAAAAAATGTGAAGTAGATAAAATAACTTTGTGGATGAGAGAACATGGCTTAGAAATTGCTCCAGAAAAATGCGAATTAGTAGTATTTGAAAATGAAACGAAAAAGTTTTGTAAGAAAGAAATGTTAGTTCAATGATAGATAAAGAGATTGTTAAAGCTTCTGACAACACTACATTTCTAGGTCTTTTTTTAGATAAGAGACTTAATTGGCAAAAACACATCAATTATACAATTGCCAATTTTAAAAACGCGTTACGAATCCTTAGCTGTCTTCGTGGGATATGGTGGGGAGCTCACTCGAAGTCATTATTGAAATTATATTGCTCCTTGGTGAGATCTAAAATCTAAAATGGCGGAATGCTTATCTCCCCATGTAATGAAAAGATATTTGAAAAATTGCAAAAAAATCCGAAACGTAGGTCTACAAATATGTTTCGGCTATAGTTATGATTAATTAATGCTATGACAGCTGAAGCTCAAGTCCCTCTGTTGAAATTCAGATTTGAAGAGCTTTGCTATAAGTATATATTTATCTAATGAAAATCACCAAATTTTAAATATTTGAGAAACAACGGTTGAATTATCAGAATATTTTATATACGAAAATAATTTTTAAAAGTCGCTGATAGCAAAATGTAACGAGAAAGTTATATATATGAGATTGATTTGGGGGGGGGGGTCAATTTTTCCAGTTTTTCCCTGATCACTTTTCCCTTTTTTTCATTCTTTTTTTATCTTCAATGCCTGTTTTCCTTACCCTATTTCATTAAATTAAAAAACACGTAAAAAAGGAAAATTTGTTTATTCATTTTCAGATTTAGATTTTAATTCATATGCAGATTTAGATTTGGACATTATAACCAACATTTTAGGGGTATTCTAACAAGTTATTTTCTTCTTTGTATTGTTTATATTCATGTCTTGTTTCTGCTCTTCTTTTTTCCAAAGTCTTCAGTCTTCTAATTGGTTGGCCAGGATTCAGTTGTCGAAGCATCGTTTCGGAATAAGATTGTTATTTCTGAATTTCGGTTAAAAATGTGTAGAAACTTGGGTGACTTTTTTCTGTTACAACGCGAAACCTATTATGCCACCCTTCGAAAGTGTTATTTGTTCTGGCTACGTTTTGGATTATGGAAACGTATAAATTCCAAAGTTCAATCGAGTAACATAGCGAAACTGCTTTCCGACGCCCTCTCGCGAAAATATATTTATAAATTATATTGCGAAAATGGCGAGTTACGAGGATGAAGAAGAAGTGATAAAAAACAAAGGAAAACTGAAGGACACGAAGATTTTCGTCGATCACGACTTGTTGTATAAAGAAAGGCAAAGACAGGTGGAGAGTCATGAGTGGGCCGAGGAAAAAAGAGAGAAAGGGGAGACTGTGAGGGTTGGCTTTGAAAAAGTTCGCATCGGAAAAGGGAATTGGATATAGTGGGACCGTATAAAGGAAGGAAAGGAAGGAAAGAAAAAGAGCGACACCAAGCAGCATGGGAACAACAGCAAGCAAAGCAGGGTCGACAACAAAGAGAGAAGAACGACGACAAAAATGCAGAGGGACATAGATGGGACGAATGGAACAGATTCGGCAGAGGAACTCAGAGGAGGAACAGGCAAAGCAGTGGAGAGGATTTTCAATAAGGAAGCGTGATAAGGAGGTCGGAAAAGGGATGGGACGTGAAGAAGATAAGAACACAAGGAGCAGAAAGAAAGGTAAAAAAAGAGGGGGAGTGCAAGTTTGTTTTCTGGAACATTGCGGGGGCGGGAAATAAAGATAAAGGTTTTTCAGATTTTACCGAAGAGGCAGATTTTATAATTTTAACGGAAACATGGATACAAGAAATATGATGGCGATATGAAGAACGGACTGAATGAGAATTTCATATGGAAGAAAGTGCATGCAGTAAAAGAAAATAAAAAAAGGAGACCAATGAGAGGAATGCTGATAAGAATAAGGAGGGATATGATAAAGGAAGATAGCATAAATTGGGTAAAGGTCGAGGATGGATATGTAGAAGTTGAGATAAAGATGGAAAGGAAAAATGTGAGAATTTTTAATTTCGAAGGAATAGGAAAGACATTAGAAAGATTGGAGAAAATAAAAGAAAGAAAAAATAAAATAATGATTATAGGAGGAGGTACGAATGTGAGAGTGGGAGAAAAAGGTTTATTTATTGCGGAGTACACTGAAAAAACATTGAAGCAATATAACCTCCACTGTGAGCGCCTAACATAGACCAACAATTGGCGTTCGACATTTGCCAAACTGGCGTGGGTCATGCGCCATGATAGAGTGCCCTCTGCACTAAAAAGTTAGAGATACCATTTTTCCAATTGGAGTTCAGGACACGCCAAATTGGGGTTTCAAAAGGTCCCGCAAAACAGCCTTCACCAAACCCGAATCCAGCACTCAAAACCGATGTCCACTACTCTCCTGAGGAGTCCATTCTACAACCCAAGTTGGCCCACTCCCCTTCCCAATCATTGTAACCCCAAACATTCTTAACCTATGTAAACCCTGTTCCTTTTTAATGAAAATGGTTATGTCACCTGACAATTTAGTATTATTTAGTTTGAAAATGTATTTTTAGTTCTAAGTGTACAAATGGAGATAGGTATGTGAAGGCAATGTTGAAAAAAAAGTCGCGTTTCCGGGCCAACTAGGCCGAAACGAATAAAAAAATACTACTACTACTATTTATTAATGTTGGCTATGGAAAGGTTTTTATTTTTTCAGACTCTGAAAGTGCACTTAACGGATTGAATTGCGTAAATCGTAACGATGAATTGCTCTTAATCAAACATATTAGACAAAATTTAGCTTTGGCGAAAGATATTATAATTGATATTACTTTGGTTTGGGTACCATCTCACATAGGGATTTCGGGTAATTAAAGGGCTGATGCAAGAGCGAAAAATCCAGGAATTCATATTCAGAGCTTCAGTTAATGATCTGTTCGGTATTTACAAGAGAAAATGTAAAAAAAAAAATGTCGACGAAATCAGAGACATGGCTTACAGCAAAGGATCAGCGTATTTTGACATATTTTATCGAGACACATCCAAACCATAGTTTTTCAAAGTTGATCTTTCCAGACAAGCAATTGTCATTATTGATAAAATTAGAAGTAACCACACATTATTGAATTCCAGTTTATTTAGGCATAAAATTAGTGAGAAAAACATCTGTAAATGCGGTGTATCCTAGAATACAATTAATCACGTTGTATGGAATTGTAACCTACACAAACCTGAGAGAGAAACTCCCCTGAGAGAAGTGAGAACTGAGTTACCAAATATGGTCCATATTCGGTTAATTCTATCCTTTCAGTGCATGATGCCAAACTAGTCGAGATTATCGCTTAGTTCTTCACTAAGATAAAATGTAACAAATAATTTAATTTAAATTTTTTATTATTAATATTAAGTCATTTTCACAACAATTTTCTATACTATTGTGCGCGATTCACCTTATGTGAATCGGCCTTGGTTTAAATTCAAAATCAACGGAAAATTGTATTTTTCCTGAAATCAATTAATGGTCATAAACAACAAACTTTTGTTTATTTTTTCATTTGAATTTTGAAAAATTGCTGAGTCATTTAAATTAAAAGGTTTCAATTTTGAGCGAATCTCCCTTTTTCCCCCACTCTGCATGTGTGTGAGGGTATAAATAGGGGATGCGCAAATTATAATGTTAAGTTACTTTTGGATATTGAAAACATCTAGCCGCGAGTGTGAGTCGAGTAGTAAAATTCTAGTGCAGATAAGTCAGCGTGGGCATTCCATCCTTATCTTGCGAACCAAGTGATGACTCTCTCCGTCCTTGTTCTACATATTGAGTGAGATCTATCCTACTTTATTTCGTATTCTTTGATTTTGATTCGCATTCTATTTTGAATTATTGCATTCTAGATATCATTTATGGCATTTCAATCATGCATTCTATATCTTTCGATCATTCATGTTGTTGGGTCTTGAAACTAGAGAATAAACTAATCACGAGAGTTGTATCTCTTTTTGCACAGATTTTACATCTGTTGCAGTCTCTACAGTCATTTCGACTTGAGAACCTGGAGCGTCTCCGTCAGTTTCTTAAATTGTAAGAACAAATATTTAACCTAACTTGGAATTCAATCATATTTTTGCATTACAAAATTTCTTTACTAATTGCGGTGTGCATTGCCTGCAATAGTAAATGGATTGTTTAAATCTTGTTTGAATTGTTGATTTAACTTTATTTGTTTATATAAAATTTGGATTATTATAAGCGGTTGCTTTTGATGAAATTCACGGTCAAGTTCAATTTGAAATAGTAAAGGGGTAACGGCTTTATTTTGAATTCTTAATCGTTTGTTTTGGTTCAATTAAAGCTATCTTTCATTTCGTGAGTTTTCGGCAGCGTCTGCCCAATAATGCTATAATTTTCATTCTCAGGCTCGTTCAAACTGACCGTTTGAACGAGTTTCATTTTTGCTTTTAGTCACCGTAATTCTGTACTCAGCAGTGTCGGTAACAGAGCTCGCTGTCCCACCTCTTGAGTTATTCTAATTTATTTCAGAATTTTTTCTGTATTAAATTTTCCTGCGCAAGGTGGGAGGTTTTCGCGATGGGAATCTCCCACATTGATTTAATTTTTAATTTTTCCGTTTATTTCGTCAGGTTGCGTTATCCATTTTTTCTAACTGTTTGTAATTCTCGCCATTTTCACTCAGGTCATCCGAGGTGTCAAGCACAAAGTTGCACTACCACTCGTGTACGCTTTCATGGATGGTAAATCTGAAGAGGCGTACAAAAAGGTGTTTAAAATGGTGAACGAGGCATGCACAATATTCAAAATTCATCAAATTTCTCCTCTGTTCGTCATGTCGGATTTCGAATTGAAAATTATTTACGCTGTGAACGCTACATTCGACTGTACCGTCATGGCTTTATTTTTCCACTTGCGACAGTCAGTGTTTCGCCAAATTCACGCCAAAAGTCTGCAAGAGGCTCACAACAACGCGAAGGACAGTGCAGTAAAAGATGCGCGCTATCGCTGCTATTCGATTTCACAGCTGATTGTCGATTCAGTTATTTCTTATTGCATTCTTCGTGCAAATGGAAAATTATTTTGCTGCCAAAGAAAATTGAACATATTGACCTTATTATCACACTCTACATTTCTTAAGATATCATTTTAAAATCAATTTCTATGCGTATGTGTGGGACTTTTTCATATTTAATTTTTTCGTAGAGATTGATCGATGTTGCGTTTATCGTTTTAAATGTTGGATTTTTGAACCAGTGTTTTTTGATAATTAAGCCGTACAATGTAGCGTTTGCTTTTTTTGTGAATACAACATCTTTTTCATTTAAATTCATGTTCCTAAGTTCAGTTTCTTTTATCAGGCCGGGGGTGAGAAGCTAACAATGACGTATTTATTTGTGCGTCGCTAGATACAAAATATGCAATGTGTAGAGCTTGATGTAGCAAAGGCAGGTTTGTGATTCACACGTTATCAGCATGAGAGGTTTCTAAGATTATCCGCGAAGTACATTTTTGGTCTTTAGGTCTATCGTTGGTTTCGCAAGTTGTTTTGCTTCAACTGTTTCGAAGTTTTTCCATTTCGTCTGTGGTCAATTTAATGAAAAATTCCTTATCATTGTCAGCAAGTTCACGTTTGCTTCTTGGTGCTTGGTCCTTTTCATTCCAATCATCATTCATTGAGCTTTAAGATACGTTTCGTGGCGGTATTTCGGTTTCGAATAATTTTTCGTGTCTATAGGGTTGCGCGTCGGTGAATTTTAGCGTTCTAGGTCTCCAGAGGGCTACTTGATGACGATGTTCAGTTTCGTCATACGTTTCTATTTTGTCCAGGTCTGAATGTCTTCCAAGGTTTGGATCTTCTTCGGCTTTTGAAATTTGTTCTTCTTCTGCTCTTTTCGTTTCGCTTCTTGTTGCAAGGTACGGTCTTTTAAAAATACCGTTTTCGGTGTTGCACTCGTCATTCTTGTTCTCTTGGCTGGGTAAAGGTATTTTTTGGGTCGTCCTTTTCCTCTTTTTGGCGCAATTTTGGTTGACGTTAGTGACATATCATCGGTCCCGTTATCATGTTGCAAATCCGGTTTTTTCTTGGGTCTTTTATAGGCGGATTGGGAAAAAATTCGCGTATGTATATTGCGTCTTCTTTTTGCTATTTTCACTTCCGCTTTCACGGTTTTAGTTTTTGGTTGGTTGCGAGACAAAGCGTCTGCAACAAAATTAGATTTTTCAGGTTTACATTTGATTTCAAACTCATAATCTCCTAATTTAATTTTTCAGCGGGCTAATCTTGAACTCGAATCTTTCAGATTCGTTAGCCATTGTCGAAGTTGATGATCGGTGACGATTGTAAAGCGGTTGCCGTAGACGTACGGTCTAAAATAATGCGTTGCGTATACGATCGCCAATTGTTCTTGTTCGGTTGTAGAGTAATTAATTTCGGCTTGGTTTAGCGTCCTTGAGGCGAAAGCTACCGGCGATTCGTCTTCGTCTGTGATTTGACTTAAAACTGCGCCGATTGCACTTGTCACAATAAAGTGTAGGATCAATTCAGGCAGAAGTTAGGTTTTGGCGAATGGCAATATGGCGGCTAGTTGCCAATTCACATTGTTCACGAAGCAACTCAACTTGTATTATTATAAGTTATACGGCTGTATTGGAAATGTGAAAGCGAAGCAATAGTAATGAAAAAAAATTGTAGATGACTCTGCATACACAATATGAAAGGAAAATATTGCGTATACTCGACTGAGGTCATAAGAAACGCAATTTCAAATGTCATACTTGAATTGAAACTCATTTCAAAAAGATGCATATTACTTAAAGTATAATTTCTACGTAAACGTATTATGTATACTTTGTACGTATATGTAAATTTGAAGATTTTTTCACATTTTCAATAAAAAATCATTTAAACAAAGATATGACATAAACGTATTATGTATACATCTAACGTAAATGTATTATGTATACAAACAACGTATACATAAATTTGACGATTTTTCTACTATTTTCGACATTCTATCATACATGTCCAACGAAAAAAGAATGAAATATAAAGGAATAGTTGATTATTCATTAGTAGTTCATAATTGATAAACAATATTATGATTGTTATTGAGACAAATTTTTAACAAACTCAAACTGTAAGTTACTTCAAACTGTAACTCTCAAAAAATTATAAGTATACCTAATAACATACTGTTGGAGACCGGAGCAATTTGGCGAAAAAAAAATGATGATAAAATGAAAACTGGCGACAATTGTAATCGTATTGAATATAACGGTCAAAGTCTGGAACGGGTCTGAGTATTATTTAAAAATCCCAAAACATTCCACTAATGGATTTGTGTTTTTGTTTGAAGTTACAGTCTTGACGGATGCATTAGTTTGTTTGCGAATTTAAATATTCAAATCAGTTGAGGTTAAGGTAAAGTGTCATGTAACTCGTTTGTCTCTCTCACACAATTTAGTTATTTTTCGTCTAATAATTTTTCAATAATATATTTTAAAAAATTTGGCTCTGTAGTGACCATGGTATATCACGGGAGAATATTTTAGCTGAA
>JAAMPD010002990.1:0-11953 GCA_025266255.1 Trissolcus basalis
AGTAAATAAATAAAATGAATTTTCTATAGCATTTTCGATCTGAAAAATTGTATTTATTTAAAAATTATTATACTTATCAAAAACATTGCTCAGTCGGTAAGATGAAGATCTTTGTGCAGATTCAGAGACGCTTGACACAACTTCTTTTAAGAAGTTTGTGACGTGTCGTCGGCACACCGCAGTATTGTTTTTTTATACACAAAAATTAGCAAGTCTGTGGGAGACAGTTGTTTGGGTTGTTTAGCAATATAAATGATATATGATAATGGAACGATTACAGTCGTGTTACAAGCAAATTACTTTTTTCGGCATAATTCTTCTCATGCTCAACAATCATGTTATTGTTGGGTCGCAAACTCTTGAAAAGATAAACGAGGATGATTTAGTTAACCTTATCAAGAATGAAAAATATGTTGTAGCTTTGTTCAGTAAGTAAATAAAATTTTATTAAATTGTTTAACCTCAAAAAATATCCGAACTGCAATTCATGCGTTTTACTATAAAAACAAGTCTGAATATCTCTATTTCTCAATTTCTGCAAAAATGTTGAAACCCCAACATCTTGTCTAATTAATTATCAATTTTTAGCAAAAAAAGACTGTCCAGTATGCGATGAATGGGAGGAAAAACTTGTGCGAATTCGTGAGGAACTGGTGGACGATCTTTCAGCATGGGTAGTCAAAATCGTAAACGGTCACATGACAAAATTGTACAACCCCAGCAAGGAGCCGTCTGTTGTTTTCTTCAGACATGGAGTTCCATTATTATACGATGGTAAATATTGCATCTCATCGTTAAAACAATTTCTCGAATGGTAAATAAAAAGTTGTTTATTTTATAGGACCAAAAACTGAAGATGACATTCTCAATTTTTTTACCGATAACAAGGAGCCTATTGTAAAAGAACTGACTGATGACACGTTCGAGCACTTGACTCAGGCCAGTAGTGGAGCCACTACAGGCGACTGGTTCATCATGTTGTAAGTAAATTTAATATTGAAATCTAAATATCAATATTTCTTAAGAAATATTCCTTTGCTGACAGCTGTGTTTCTTTTTTAGCTACAGCACCGATTGCGTTGAGTGTCAGAGAATGGGTGCTCGCTGGGAAACGGTTGGAGCCAAATTGAAACAGAGAATAAATGTTGCCAAAGTCAACAAATACACTACCGGAGCTTCGACTGCCAGACGATTCAACGTTTATGAAGTTCCAGAATTTATATTGTAAAATTTTTAGTTCCATTTTAAGAACGATTTGTTGAATTACTTACTTTTTGAAAGATCATACTGACATTTTTTTATCACAGTTTCAGGCAAGGAAAGATGTATCGTTACCAAATTCCCAAGACTGAAGTAGGTGCTTTTGTTTCTTTCGCACAACAGTGGTACAAAAATGCTCGATCTGAAAAAGTTCCTGTGCCTCAAAGTCCATTGTGAGTATTGAAAAAGTAAAAATAGATAACTCTACTTTTTTTATTTTAAGGTAGAAAATCCGTTAACGGTAAAGTTTAAGAAATTGTATTAAAAAAAAATTGAAAATGAAAAATTATATTTTTCATTTGAGCAATCAATTACTCATACTTTAGTTAACAATATATTAATTTTTCAGCAATTTGTTAAACTGTAAATATTTTGCATTAATTCTGCATAAGTCTGTCTTTGTTCACGGATTTTCTACCTTAAACAAATTCAGTTTTTGAATTTCCAGATCAACTTAATTTTTGCAAAATTTACAAGAAAAAGAAGTAAAATCATAGACTGACTTTGAAAAACCAAAACTCACGAGATATTCTAATTCAAGCGATTTTTTTATTACGCTTCATGATTTATTACATGGCTTTTGTACTTTTACAGTGACGACTTGACGCAAATGATTGCCGACGTGTTGCGAGGAAATCCTTGGATCATGAAGCTCGGCAGCATCTGCATCTGTGTGATGGTCATCGTTACAACGGCATCTAAATTTTTACGAAAATCCGAAAAATCTGAATCTAAATCAGAATCCAAATCCGAATCTTCATCATCGCAACAGAAAAAAGACAAATAGACTTTTGATTTTTCGTTACAGTCCGCACAATGTAAATATTATACGTGAAACTTGTAGTTTCTCATGTTCATTTTGTTTTCGAAACTCTATTCCAGAAGTTGACTTTGTGCCAATTGCATTTAAAAGTCGCATTCGCATTCCATTGAGTTACATGATTGTGATTTTAAAACGTCTTTTTTATTAATAGAAAAAAGTCAAAAACAATATTTACAATCGGATTTCTTTTGTAACAAGCATTTATATTTTCCATTTTATCATCATCCAACACACATTTCGAAAAGTTATTTTCTGTCCGAATCTCATGTTACTGATCTAAATGCGCTCTCGTTGTTTACACATTATGGTACACTATCATCTACGACGGCTTAAGTTACGATACACAAAAAAGATAATTTGTGACGGTGTGTTAAAAAAGGTTCACAAAATTGTTATATACAAAAATAATGTGGATAAATAAAGTGTCTGTTCTTTGACGGTCATCGTTGTTAATAAACAAACCGACTGCATACAATTGGTTTATGCATATTATAACTGAGGAATGCACCTTTGAGGTATTTAAATTAAATAAATATCTTTGGAGATATTAAAAGTCGAACAAGAGGTAAGTGATGCGACAACATAAGTTCAAGTTTGTACAAAAAAATGCGAGTATAATGAATGAATGGACGAAGCGCGATTGTGACCAAGGTTGAGTAACAACATTAACTTCAAGTTCAAAGTTCAATTCAACAGTTCAAAATTTATTATCATCACACACAATTCAGTTAACATTTTTATTCGTTAACTATAAAAACAACTTTGATCATTTTTATAATTTAATTTGATTTCATTTATTCAATTACTTCCACCAATAATCACAATTTTCGTTGCAAATATTTAAATTGCAAAAATAAAAAATTGAAATCAGATAACACAACTCAAGAAAAACCAACATCCAATAAAATCTAATTTCGTACATTCTTTTTGATACCTAAATTTCAAACTTACTTGTCATCTCTTATTTCCAAACCAATTTTTTATCAAACAATAGAATTTTGAATACCAATTATCAACTTTCAAATAACTTCCACAATTAACTACCAGCTTCCTATCGAACTACCAATTTCTTTCGAGACAACGTTAACAGATATGAAAAATTGATTCCTTACAAAAACAATCGTTTCTGTGAACAAAGCAGTATCTCAAGTTTTAACTTCTGTCCTTAAGGTGATATTGAAGTTGAATTTACCACTTCGAAAACGGGGGAGGTTACCGAGGAAAATATACTTTACAGAATGCAATGAAAATTTGTCAAAGTATAAAAGAGAAATGAGAAAATCGAGTGATATAGTTTTATTTGTCGAAAATTGTAAAGTATTTAAAATTTTCTAAAAGTGTCAATGCGACATTTTGGATTATTTACCTTAATTATTTAGTACCGTATCAATTTATGTACAGGTAAACATAATCACTCGATTCTCTCATTTCTCTTTCATATTTTGTGTGTTTCTGAAGTGGTAAACTCGACTTCAATATCAGCTGAAATTACCCAACCTTGATATTGACTAAATATTATCAACTGACATATTTATCCTGAAAACCGTAGTTGGATTGCTTAAGGCGAGTCTAATGCTGTTCTCAAACTTTTCCTGAATGGACGAGAACTCCATCATGTTGCTCGGTTTGGAGTCGATCCAGAACCCATCGAACTCATAAAAGAGGTAAGAGTAGAACTGATGGAAGGCACGGATGGTCGGTAGGGTTTTGGCCGTGTTGTAGATGTGGGTCTTGGCAGAGCCGTCCCTCAGCAGCCTTAAGGCCATGCTCGTGAGATTGATCCCGACGATGGCAAAGGCATAGCCGTACTTAGGGTGGCAGGAGTGCGAAAGCACGTGCGTCGCGGCGCTGTGGTACTCGTTGGCGAAGAACACGAGGTTGTGCAGTCCCAGTATGCCCATGCCCCGGAAGTCGGTCTTCGGGTCGTCGCCCTGGAACCCGATGTCCTGCCACTGCTTGCAGACCCTGGCGAGCAGCGGCTCGTTTGGCATCAGCAGTTTCCACAACTGCATGAGTGTCTGTTCGTGGTCGCGGTTGTCGCAGTCGTACGCGGTCTTGCGCAGCTGCTCGCACTCGGCGCAGAGCTGTCGGTACCCCCAGATCAACTCGACGCATTTGCCGAAAAGTTTGGCGAACTCGGGGTGCGCCAGCGGGTTGATCTTCTTTGTTGACAGAACTGTCCGGATGGCTTCCTCGAGGATGCCCCGTTCGCTGGAAATGTTGATCCCCCGCTGCTCGGCTATGTCGTCCAGGTACGCCACCAGGGTACGGATGTTCGGGTCCTTTGAGAGACGCAGCGACCGTTCAACTGCCAGCGCTCTGCTCGCACCCGAAGGCTCGCCGTAGCAGATCCGCTGCAACTCGCACATCTGAGTCGTCTGGCGGAGGAACCATTTGATCAGCGGTCGCAGGTACCAGTAGATGATCGACCAGATGTGCCTCAACATTTTGGCAGTGCTAATTCTTCCGAACTGTCATAGTAATCGATTTATAAATACCGTCTCTGATCCCTCTGAGATGAGATAGCAAATTTTTTTACCGAGCTGCTTCGGGTTTTACAGTTTCTCACTTGGCATATCGATTGTTAACATCTTGGTAAGACGGTAACTTTTCTCACGACTAAAGTTGTTTGACAGTTGTTGTGGTGATGACTAGAAAAACTAGGTTAGTTCGTATCGATACACCACATCACCCGCTGAAACTTAACCTCGTTCTGTCTTACCGGCTTTTGAAAAATGGCGCGCTTTTTAAATATCAAGGAATACTTTTTGTTTGCTTGTTTTTTTTTGTTTTTAAATTTAGAAAACTATAATATATTTGACAGATTAATAAAAACAGATTATGCAGAAAATTCAAAAAAAAAAAAAGATAATTCGTGAAAGTTTGAAATTTTGGTGTATTTTTTCAGGAAAAAATAAAACAAAAAGGGTAAAATGTCAGGAGTTGCCGAGGCTGTTGGAAATTGGGGTTTTGCAAATTGTGTATCGAGCAAAGGCTGCGAGTTGGAGAGAATGAAATGTATAGTTGATCGAATGGAGAATTAGTAAGTACATCATTCAAACTATTCTTGTAAATTATAAAAAAAAATTTTTTTATGAACAATTTTTTTCAGTGGCTGTTGTTCGTCGAACAAAAAACAACATCCCACCATCTTATGCAAAATTGATAGAGAACCTTGTGTAAGACCAAGTCCCAAAGAATGTTTACCTGCCTGGACAGATCCGCTGAAAAGACCTCTAATGACACTACTTCCTATTGAAGAAACAATTTTCACATCAACTCTGAGAACTCTGACGGACGCAAATTACAATTATCCGAACCGTTATTACAAACAACAAGGTGTATGTAAACAAAATTGTACCTGAAACGCAGATATATAAAAGTTCCACTCAAAAAGTAATTGAATTTTCTTTCAGAGCTTGAAGTGGTACAAAGGAAATCGATGTTGCCGTTTTCATCCATGAATAAATTGTACAATTTTGATATAAAACAAAATATTAAGAAGATAATAAAATCTCTTTGTTATCCACAAACGTCATTCTACATTCTCGTTCAAACTTTATTACAAAACAAGCGACAGATATAAAAACATTCTCTCTATCATAGTTTTATTTGGTTTTCAATTTTACTATTTCATTATCTTGATTCATTTGACTGTACTCAAGACGGTGAAAAATGAAGCCGCTGCTGAGATCATCTGGAAAAATCATTCCTCAAGATCAGTAATTAAAAATTGTACAAAGCAAAAGTTGAAGTTCGTTTTTTTTTAATTGTTTGTTCAGTTGTTTGTTTTACCGATGCAAAATTTTCTAACGACAAATAAAAGAGTTTGCCGGCAGTCAATTGAACGGGTCTGTTTGCTCTTCGTATCACAAACGTGAGTAGTTTCCTTGATTCTGTATGTAATTTGTGCCAGGGCGAGTACCAAACGGCCCGTGATATCTGCATGCTCTGTAAAACGAACAAACAAATTAAACACAGATAAAAGAAGTTGTATAATTTTTTTTCTCACATGGTTAATCAAAAGATCCGGAGGCCAATTGTATACAAATAACTGCATTACCAAGATAGCCGTTTGAAATGCAAAAGTCATTTTCGCAGGATCGTCCTGAAAGTCGTTACAATTTTAAAGTTTCTGTTACGTTTAAAAACGAACGAGTTTTAAATCCTTACACTAGTTAATTTGAATCCCATGATGGATAAATTGTAGGTCGTTCCAATAAGACCAGTGAAAAAAGTGATGTTTGCCAATTTTTCAATATCTTTACAATACCTTAAACAGTATAATCACTTTTTCCAACTTGAATCAATTTGTTGTTTTACATGGGGACAGTCAGGATAATTGTGACACGTGGGGTAATATGTGACACTTAAATTTCAGCTTAATTATAAAAATTAAGAATTTCAATTTTTATTCAGCAAATTTAATCGAGTACCAATTACCTCAACTGTTCTAATTTAACTTACTCTAATATACTTTGATGATAGACAATATTCGTACTGATGATTTGAATCTGTTCCTGTCTGTTGAAATTTTTTCTCAAACACTCATAATTATTTCTCGTTACAGGCGGCCTGAACTGAAAAAACCTTTGCTGAATGACCGAAAGGTGACCACAGGCTATCATAATGAGGAACATGCCCGTTGTATCACAAGCCACACACGTGAAGCCCACGTTCACAACTGAAATCATCTGCATGGCATAGGTCATCTCGTAATAAGGCGTTCGTGTAACTTGACCTAAAAACGCATAAGGTAATTTTCTCGCAAGAGTTTGGTTGTTCTCATCAATAGCTTGGTGTTGAAAGATAAACGCCACGGCGTACGACAAAATAGTAAAGGCACAAAAGTTCAGGTAGATGTACGTTATTATTGCTGATTTTCTCAGAAAAAAGTGGATCGTTTGTTTTTCAGCAGCAGTCAAGGTTGACCATAAACTGTCGCACTTGTCCAACATGGTCATTATTCTGGTTCTGGACCACAGCAGCAGGGAGAAACGTGATTGACCGCCAAGAAAGGACATGACCAGGGACAAATAAGCTGTCGCTGCCTCGATATTGTTGATGAATTGAACAAAAATTAGGGTATAGGTGACACTGTAGAAGGTCAAACACGAAAATGAAAAAAGTGCCAGGGTATTGGTGAGGACTTCTGACTCGAGTTTGATAATCCCGCACATCTTGAGTAGTTTTGCATTGATCCCCGCGTGGTTCAAAAAGTCGTTTCCCTCATTCAACTTTTTTTTCGACATCCTGTCAGAACTCTCAGTAACAAAAAATTATGCCGCAATAATTGGAGTCACCGAACTGCTTTTTCAAATGTCAAATGTTAATATTTGATGTTCTGATAATTGAGAGGTTTGAGCTTTGTCAGGGAAAAGTCAAGAAGTTTGTAGTATAGTTCTACTAGGATATAATTTTTGTTACTTTTTGGAGACGTCTGGCTGTAATTATAGTAGCCAAGTTTCTGAAAGATCGGTGATTATACATTGTATATCCCCGATTATATGGTATCCCGCCTTCGAGCATGACAAATTGGTATTCGCGTGCGTCTGAATTGTTCATCAAAGTTAGTTCAACTTTAACTTTAATGCCAAAACGATCTTGCTTATTTTTGCAAAAAGTTGATAATGAATTAGTGAAAAACATGCGATCTGCTGGCAATATCATTTCAACTCTTTTATTTATTTATTTATTTTTTTAATTTAGTATATTCAAATAAGTTTGAATAAATTATCAATTTGTGTTTTGAATTTCACTTTGATGAGTTTTTTAAAATTTGTGTCATATTTTTATCGTGTAAGTTGATACAAATGTGTATGGTAGAAATTTTCAAATTGGTAAGAATCTCCAGAATCTTTTCATATTTTATCTTATGAATTTTTTGTAATTTAGTTTTTTACAAATAATTTAAAATGTCAATTTTTGTTTTTAATTTCACTTTGATGAGTTTTTAAAATTTATTTCATATTTTTATCAACTAAGTTTAAGTTGATACAAATGTGTATGTGGATGAGATAAATTTTGAAATTGGTAAGGATCTCCAGAATCTCTCCAGACATGCGCAAAGATGAAAAGGAAGAGACCGACAGCGCCGCCAATATTCAAACACCCCTTCTCTGTTAGCCCCTTCCCCTTTTGCTCTTCTTGAATAACCTCTTTAGTAACTCTGGTCAGTTGAATTCGCATGATTCTGAGCCTGAGATAAAGAAAGTTAATTATAGAACATTTTTTATGTTATTATGTTCGTCGGAAGGTGGGAACAAATGAAACATTCTTCTTCGGCGATTGTCAGATTCACAACAATGATGCGAAACAATGACGGAATTTGATAACTGTTCAATGCTCCAAAAGTACCGTCAGAATCAACACACGACAATATGTATTTTTGAATAAGCCCGGTACGCTTATTCCTTCATTCTGTGTCGCTTTTCGAAAGTTATTTTTGTTTTTTGATAGACGACGTTTTATTTCTGTGGCTACTTGTTGTCAACGATGGACACTTTACGAGAAAAAGGATGGTATGTCAGAACACGATCTTATGACAGATCTGAATTTTTCATTGCTGTACACTGTGAATTAATTTTAAAAGGATCCATTTTTTGATAGAATGCTG
The DNA here is from genome assembly GCA_025266255.1 of Trissolcus basalis. Taxonomy (NCBI): domain Eukaryota; kingdom Metazoa; phylum Arthropoda; class Insecta; order Hymenoptera; family Scelionidae; genus Trissolcus; species Trissolcus basalis. Next base: position 8,700 of record JAAMPD010002990.1, read on the forward strand.
ATATTTTTGTTTTCAAAATTATCTTTTTAGGTTCATCACTGAACATGGTTTTGATATTATTTCTGATCGTGGAAAGATAACTGATATCCAACAACTTGTCAAAAGAGCCATTAATGTAAGTAAATTAGAAATAAAAAAATCGAATAAATTAAAAGTGAATGAAATTACAAAATATGTTTTATTGGATTATTTATACGATATTGTAATATTTTGGCATGTTTTAGCATGATTACAAAGAAATTGGCAGCGGTGAAGGAAACATAAACGAGGGAAACGTTGTCTTACAAATTCAAAAGATTCGCAACGTTTCTGCGCCGAAAAATAATGAAGAATCTAGCGCTGCCCCACGCCTATTGAAACTTTCTCTGACCGATGGCAAAAACATCTATCAGGCTGTAGAGTTTCAACACATACCGTCCTTGAGGTAACTTGAACAACATTCCAAATTTAATTTAAATTCTTTGGATTTTTGATAAATGATTTTTTTGAATTTTTTAGTCTAAACACGTTGCCAGGCACGAAGATGTTGCTTGAGCGAACCAGTATACCCACTGCCCATGGTATCATTCTCCTACAACCGAGTCACATAAAAAAAATTCTCGGTGGACACGTGACGAACCTGGTGGAAAAGTGGGAATTGAATAAAGTAAAACCATTCAAATAATATCATTTAATTTTACGCCATTAATTGTTGTGTATTGTTTTTACATGTTTTCATTTCTGTTTTTGATTTTCCTTAGAAATTAGCATCGCACAGTCGAATCAGGTCTGTGGAGGAAGGAGGTCCACCCCCGTGGATTCCATTTGGTCAAGAAATAGTTAACATTATAGATAAAACGAAAGGTTTTAAGTCGCTGAATAATAAAGTCACACCTGCTAAGGAGAACAGTGAATTCGAAGCTCAACGAAACGATGCCATTGCTGAAGCTGCCAAGAAGGGGAACAAAAAAGTTTTCAGCAGTGGTAGCAAACAGGTTCGATGAGAATTTAGTTTGAGAGAAAAAAAATCTTAATTTCGAGTTTTTAATAATGTAACTTTGAGTAAACTGATGGAACATAATGATTTCAGTTGCTCGATCACAGTGTTCAAAAAATTGTCGAACAAGGTTTCACAATTGAACAGGCGGAATATGCATTGAAAATGAACCGTAACAATATCGGCAGAGCACTTAAAAGTTTGGGCAAATTTGACAGTAAACCAAACAGGTTTGTATTCTTTTTATTGGTTTCAATTTTTTATAAATAAATTTGTCAGATGGAAACGTGAGTGTTATGAATATTTCTCAGGGAACCGAAAGAACCGAAACCCAGGCGCGGTGAAAAACGAGGCGAGGAAACTGGGAAACCAAGTAGTGGAAAAGTTTCGTTATTTGATTTCTTGGAGGATAAATTGCCGGCTCAGATGGAATCTCTGACCACGAATGAAAATGTTGGTACAAAATCGAACAGGGAGTACGAACCTGATAGGCAACAGTCGCATGGCAGGGGTCATCAATCAACCAGAGGTGGAAGGTATGGATCAATATTCAAATTACTTTGACAATGAGAGCCAATCAATAGATGAGTTTAAAACAAAAACTTTCTTTTAGGGCACAAAAAGGAAGCGGGTATAATCAAAAGCGTACAAATGATTCGAACAATTGGCCCAATTATAACGCCAACGATTCGCTTTATTTCAACGCCAGTAACAGCCACCAGCAACAAAAGCCTCCTCGATTCCAAACTCAGATCACTGAGAACGAAAGTTTTTATCAGCAGGATAGCACTCAGACACGAAATTATAACAAACCACCGCAATCGGATTACAGAAGCAGTTACTTTGACGGTGGTAATCAAGCTCAATTCAAAAATCAAGCAGCTGGCTCTGCAAGACAAAATTCGGGCGATTTTAGATCAAAAGGCAAAAGTCACGATGATTTCCATGGCAAACGTAACGGCCACCAGAAAGGTCTTCCGACAAACAAAGGTCACAGGAACCAGCAAAAGAGAAACTTTGCCGACGATGGCTATGGCGACCGTAATGTGTACAGTGCGGTGCACAATAATCAACAACGCAAAGACCAGTGCAATACTAGACAGGAGACTGCGATAACTACTGGAACTTGGCTCTGGAAAAAGGGAGACAAGTGTTTTGGCTAAATATTGGGAAGACAATATGGTGAATGTTCTGAAACTTCATTAGTAAACGATTTTTTGTTATTACTCCTTTCAAAACTATATAAACTTTTATTTTTGTTTTAATTTTTGCAGTATTACAATGCAGAAGTTTCCGCTGTTTCTGAACGTACGTGTGTCGTTCAGTTTGCAAATTTTGGTAATTTCGAGGAAGTTCTCCAGGTGGACTGTATCCCAATAACTGAAGAAGTAAGATTGATTTTGTTCCATTTCCAATTGTGTTTGATTTTTTGTTATGTTTTTGTTCAGTAACGTTTTGTGTTGTTTCTGTAATTTTGTATTCACTTTTTCTTAATCATCAAGTATTTGTTTATGTATAGCAATGTTGTAATGCAGCAACTTTAATTTCAGAATCATACAAATAATTCAATGTCTAATTATGATATGAAAATTCATGATTACCAAGTAGGTAATCGAAATCCGCGTAATAATTATAACCATCAAGCAAATGGTAACTTTTCAATCTTTATATATCAGTGAATCGTAAACGTAAATTAATTGTCTGTGCCAAGAAACGTCTACAAAATGTGAAACAAATCTGTTTGTATTAACAAAACTGTTGTTGTTATTTTGCAGTAACAGACGCACGTGGGGGAGGAGATTCTGGTAGAGGAGGAAAAAATTACAAAAAACGGACCCAGCAACGGAGTGCGCAACCGATCTATCAACCTCCTGCTCAAAGAAGCTTTACTTTAGAACAATTGATAAGCGACAAAAATAAGGATATTCCTTTTGAAGGATATTAAAAAATATTATTAGTTGTTATTGAAGACTGACTTTTAAGAGTATTATCAATTTCCACTTCTAAAAATGTACATTCAAATAATAATCGTCTAATATATAATTACAATGATTATCGATAATACTTTGTTAATAAGTTACTTTAAATTGTCGTCGCATAATTAAACAATAAACAATTTTCAATCACAATTTTTTGCCGCATTATTATTATCCGATAAAATGTTTTCATTGAAAAATTAAAGATTATATATATATATATATATATATATATATACAATAATTATTATACGTCTATTTTTATTAATTATCTTTAATACTAATATTGTATATAAAAACAT
>JAAMPD010002991.1:0-11937 GCA_025266255.1 Trissolcus basalis
GACTTTCGTCCAAGAACGACGCACAAGTACTTTGTAAAAAANAAAAAAAAAAAAAATCTGTTTGCTAACACCTTTGACTCCTCCTTTTTTCAGCGACTGTAGGGAAAAAAAATTTACCCAGGAAATCCGTCTGCAAAATTCAAAGCAGATCAGAAAACCGGTGAAAGAAGGATGAGACGCAATAAGCAAAGAGTTATATAGAGAGTGGGACAAAAAAAAATGCAGACAAATATTTCAAAATCAATAATCAGAAATAGCAAATCATTTGAAATTCACTTTCAATTAGATATTTTGCTTAGCCGATTATGTCTGGAGTGATCGAACGTAAGACGCTGTAACGTGACTGTTCGATAACCGAATAACAAGCATCGCTACGTGACTGGCGTTTAATTACGTATTTTCGAGAAATTGCGCCGGCTGCCGTTTGTTTCGCTTAATGCGATTCACGGGCTAATTTATTTCACGGATAAAACCATCAGCCTGGCCCGCAATCTTAAATGTTCATTTTTGTTTATCTCATATCTCCCAGACAGAGTTATACTACAACTGAAATTATCCCTCCCTCTGGCATTTTTTTTTCCTCACACGTACGTACCAATCAACAGTTTTTTACCTCCCGTAATATCTGCGCTTGAAATGCGGATAAAATTAAAATTCAATTTTAATAAATCAACTTGAAAAATTGGTTTGAGAAAACGAACAAAAAGAAATTTCGGTTGCAACTCCATCGACCCAATTACAACTAAATGAAAATTGCAACGTTGCAAATATAACATCGTGAGTGTAGAATTATTATTTTTTTTGTTGCCTGTTTTTATATTTTGAAATAGAGAGAAGCTGGTGGGCGTTTGAAAAATTCCGTTCAAAATGAACGTGACAAGCGTTTCATTACTTTTTTTTTATTGCTAGATATATTGAAATGATCCATTTGACAGTTTTTTTGTTTTCTCGTGGCTAGTTCGAAAACTCAGCTCGTTTGATTATTTTTTTATCCAGCATGTCCTTTGATCAGCGTTAATTTTAATTAATTGTAATTGATTGAATTAATGCCAGGAAGAATAATCGATGGCTCCGCTGTAATTAAATAGAGACTTCAACTTCGAACTTTATTAGCTCATTAGAGTCATTATCTGCTGGCGTATACGCGGCACGTGATTTATTGTAACTTGCAATTGGCCAATTCAGAAAGTTTTATGCAAATACCGTCCGTCACCGTTGTAATTCGGATATTTCGTTACGTTTCCCCAAACCAATTATCAAAATATGTCTGCTGTTCCTCTTAACCATTTGTTTTGTTTTCCAACTTCCATCAGGCTTTTGTTGCATCTCATTTTTCTCGACTCGTATTTCCAGCTTGTCATTTCTTGCATTTTTTTTTGTCCTTCCCCACCTGTCGAAATCAAACGATCTTCGACAAATCGACAAACACTTTCAACTCAGAAAAATGATAAAACGTCAGATGAAATTGGACGGGTTTTCGAAAATTGGATGAAACTGAAAAATACTGAGAGCTAATTTTTGCGAGGAACTTGTTTTTATTTCTAGTATATGACAAAACGTAATTGTCATAACTGTCGACGACAATTTCGAAAGCCTTTGTCAGTTGAATCGCAACGCCATTACCGGGCAATTCTTTGCGCAAAGTTATAATAGACACGTCTTGCGGCAGACAAGGAAGGGAACTTCACTTGTAATTACTTCAACAAACGTTGATGGCATAGATACCTTATTGATTAATGGGCTCTTGTCTTCAACTATTTTGAGCGATCGTCTCGTTGAGTTCGTATTCAGCCAAATGATTTTGTTGTTAGGGAAAAATAAGTCAAAACAGCTTATACAACTTCTTTTGCTTACGAACAAGCTTCTTATTTATCTCTCTTTTTAATTCATCATTTAAACCATTCTTGTTCGTTTATTCAAGTATTTCAAAATATATGGTACCATATATAGTTCCTTACTTGGATTCATATATGGTTCTACATCTGGTTCTAAATATGTTCTCTAAATATATTTCCTGTTTCTGACATAATTTCATATATGATTCATATCTGAACTCTTATATAGTTCCACATATTGTTGTATATATGACTCCATGTATGGTTCTAAATATGATTCTAAATGATTTATTCATATAAACTCTTATACGCGGTTTTAAATATGGTTCTTCTTAAGATTCTATATGTGATTCTTAATGTGATTTAATATATGATTTTATGTATGGTTTAATATATGGTTGTACATATAGTTACAGAAATTATTTCATAAATGAGTCCTTTATTCGTTTTTCATGTTTCTCTATTTCTTATATCTTATATTTCTCATACTTTTTCATATATAATTCCATATAAAACTTCATATATCGTCCCATACGTAACTTTATAAAAAGTTACATGCATGATTTAATTGTATTGAATTGCTCATGTAATGCATGAATTCATGTATGATGTTTCTGCAATGTTTCAAATATTCCTTTAATATTTAAAAACTTCTGTCGTTTACAATGGTCTTTACGACGTAACTTTTGCTTCTTATTTTCCCTCCCCGTATTTGCTTATGCAATGACTGGAACGAAAGGTGCATGTGGAAAGCAGAGTGCGACACAGGGTTGGGGTTCGGGGAAGGCGCAACGCTAATGAAGGCTAATGCAACGTGTCGTTTGCGTTACGCCATCGGCTAATTTCTCATTGCTGCTTTCCTCGATGGCAAATGTCACTTTATCGAGCTATACTGCTCGAACGGGATCACATTGTCTCGTCAAGATTCAAAACACTCGCTGGGGGAAAATCGTAGATAAGCGCCACCGCTTCTGTCGAGCTTTTGTTTATGCCGATTCTCAAGCATTTTTCATTATAATCGCCAATCGAAGTGAAATCCACCAGTGGAAAAAAAAATTGTTCGACAAAAAACCTACACGTTTAAAAGTTCTTTGGCTTAGCATCACCAGCAAGAAGATCGGAACATTTTTATCCATAATGAAAATCTGATTTTCAATCATTTTTATTTAAAAAATTAAAGATACATTATTATTTTAAATTTAATAATTTGTTGTATTATTTAAAATCTTATGTTATTTTTAGAATAATATTTAATAATTGAAATATCATAATTGAATTCAGCTTAGACTGCAAAAAAGGTTACGGAAACAGTTGATACGTTCGTAGTAATTTTTCACACGTTTTATGTTTTCCATACTAATGAGACAGGAGTAGTACATTTTAAATGTTTTGAATAATTTAGCGATTCAGTATTGATTCATTGGATCTGTCATTAATGATCATATGAATATTCAATCTTCGGATTACCGATAGTTTATACTCAACAGAATAATATAATATCTTTTATAGTGAAAATATAACGGCATAGTTTTCTCACAATCAATACATGTTCACATGTAGAATTATGGCGATTGACTATACGTCTACTACATAGCTATTACTGTAAATATATGAGCATTATATTATCATTATATCGCGTCCATATATCGTCATTATATTGCCATTATATGGCCATTACATGTTCCTTTTTACTAGTGTAGTCATCAAATTAAAGGCGAAGTATTACCAGCCCTCCAAAGGGCATTTGAAAATAGTCCAAGCGTCAGATGTTAACCGGGCATGCCTGACTAGAGCCCAACTTTTGTACAATATATGCAACACATGACCTGGCTATTTTTTATCAGGATATCAGATTTGAGCATTGAACCTCTGACCTATGAAAAACATTTAAAAACTGAGATCTTAATAGAATTACAGAGACTGAATAAATAATGTGGAAGGTGGTGGGATTAGAATTTAATTTTAGAGTTCGTGTAAAAATTTTTTTTTTGCCTAAAATTGATGTGGGTTGGCGAAAAAACAACACACATTAGATTCATGTTACCGACGACTGTTGCTTGTTTACATCGTGTAATCCGCCGGTTGTCTATTTTTTTCCGTTCTCCACACCAAAATAATCGGTCCAAAGTTAAAGTGCCACTCGACATCAACGAGATCTCGAAATAGCCGGCACTCTTTCTCTGTGTGTCGATATTTCACGTTCGACTTTCCTTATTCGAATTTTTATCTTTACGGCGCGGAGAGAAAAATCGTCGAACGAAATTCAATGCAAAATAGACACTCGGGAAACAGTTTATAAAATGGCGAGCTCGGAATAGTCGAATCTTGATAAGGCCACGATGAATGGTACAGATTTTTCGCAAACTAGACGATCCGCGTTGGCTTTTTCTTCCGTTTTTTTTAATTTTTTTTTTTTTTTGTCTAAATCAAAATGTCAGATTCATTTTTATTTTGGAAACTTATTCTCTATCTGTTTCAGTGATTTCCGCGCGATTTGTACGTATTCCTCTATAGTCGGCGCCGGTTGATGAAAACGTACCTCGACTCGATAAATATTTCTCTTTCGCGACGAAAATTACATGCAAAATCGTGTTGTCACATGCAAATAACAAACGGCGGAAAAATATTGTCCCTCCAAGGTAGCCAGGAATTCATTGTTCGATAATTGCTCACGCGCATTACACATTATGAATATGCGCACAAATCCTGGTCTTTTTTTTTCACGCTCGCGCGGTTGCTAATGCAGTGTGCGAATTTTTTTGCGCATTCTTCTCCGTGGCGTATCAGCGGCTCGATCAGATACAATTTACATCTTTTTATTGCATGTTTTCAGTCTTGTTCGTTCAACATTGAAAGTCTGACGAGATCTAAATCTTTCCTGCTTTTCGAGCTAACTTTTTGCCCGCCCTTTTTTGGCGCATCATTTTGTTTTCTACATTCCGTCGATAATTGCAAAACGTTTTCTTTTTTCAAATTCTGTTCCACATTCGGTGGTTCTTCAGACGGACAGAAATATATTTCCAATTGTATTATAGAAATGTACACGATATATTTTTATTATAAATATATGTATTTTACAAATTTAAATAAATTTTAATATTTCATTGTTTTTATACAAATTATTACAATTTATAATAAATAAATATATAGACTTTGAAAAAAATATATAATAAACGTACATTTTGACATGCAATTCCTTTCGTTTGGATATTTCTGTTTTTCATAAATTTTTAAGGAAATCCAAATGGATATAAATTTGAATTTGAATAGAAACTTGAAAAAATGTTAAAAATCAATACGGTATGATAAAGTAAAAAATATATAAACTTTGAAAAATATAAAATCAACGTATATTTCGACGTACAATTTCTTTTGTTTAGATATTTCTGTTTCTCATAAATTTTTGAGGAAATCATCCAAATGGATATAAATTTGAATTTGAATAAAAACTTTTAAAAATGTTAAAAATCAATGGGATGATAAACACGTTATGAGAATTTTATACTTTAAGAAAATCGTGTGTTGGGAGTCAATAACAAGAATGCAGGAAGACTGGATTGTCGATATTGTATTTATATCGTCTCCTCGAGAATCCGCCGGGGCGTTGGTGAAAAATGTAAGTTTTGCTGGCGAAGCGGACAGTTTCCGTTGCCGAAACATTTCGCGATTCAACGAAAAGCATTTTGCTCGACGCTTGGAATATCTTTCGACGGCAGAGAAAATTCTTATTCATTTCGCGACATTTTTCGTTGGAGCTTTTGTAATTAAAGTTCCCATTTAAGTGCACCGAAGATTGTCTCTCCCGTAAATGAAGGAGCGCAGCGAGAACGGTTTCCGCAATTATAAACAAATTCAATTCGATTAAGTTCACAAGCGCGTGTATAAGTCGCCAAATGATTTTAGCTTTCATTTTTTTGCTCTGGTACAAATTTGGATCCGGTTGATTACTTGACGAATCGATTTTTGAGTATACAAATATTTGCATTGCAGAATAATAAAGTTAAAATGTTAACGCAGTTAATGAAATGGTTGAATAATTAATTTGAAATTAAAAAAAAAAAAAATCACTTTTGGTGGGAATCGAAAACACGACTGTAAAGTGATATTTCACAGTTTTGTCCACAATTTATTCTATTTGCTTTGTGAGTTTTTCTTTTCTATGATAAAATAAACTTATTTATTTTATTTTTGATGAAAGTTTAATTTCATATTTGAATTTGTATTTTCAAAATTGTGTTCAAAAGTAATATTCATATTAAAACAATTAAATGTTGGTTGATTTTAATCTCTCAAGTTTTAATAATTATTATACACAATTATGTATGAATAAACGAATTAAAACTAATTAGTGGCAATTTGATTCAACTTAAATTTGATATGTTGGTTGGAAACTTAGTTAATTAACTTTTTTACACCAAGTTTAATAACTTGTTAAAAAAAAGTTTTTACGGAGAAAACTGTTATTTCGAGTTTTTTTTCTCGTTCACTCGGACGTAAATTCAGCGCGGATTACGTGTAAAGGTAATTTTTTAAGTTGATATATTATTTTTCTTCCTTTTTCTCCGCTTGCTTCCCCTTTAAAAACTTTTATTTGCTCGGTTAGTAAGACACAAGAAGAAAGAAGTTGAGTTTGATACGTTCCGAACATACAAGTCTGAAAATGATTCCTTTGATTTGGTGGAAGGGAAAAAATTGTATCTTTTGCGGATATCCGTTATTTAAAAGTTTCGCATTCAAGTCAGAATTAAAACTCAGCATTCCGCGTTTCTTTGGAGAAATTACAATCGTCATCAGATATTTTTTTCTGCATGATAAAATACAATCTGTTTATATAACTTTACCTTTTTTAAGGACACGAACAATTTTGAAATCCTAACCTCAAAGGTATTCTGCAATCTTGAAATTTTCTTTATGAATTTTCAAATAGTTTTCACAGTATATTATATATTAAATTTAAAAGAAAATTCGTAAAATTTCAACGTGTTTCATGTTCTTCATGAGGAAAGTTCTCAAAGTCTCAAATTTTGTAAGACTTCAATTTCTATAAGACTTCAGTGGAGACTTCAAAGGACTTCGAAGTATTTTAAAACCAAGTACTCGGAAGACGTTAAGAGTGAGCAACCCTTTAGTTCTAACTGTTTCTTTTATTTTTAATTTTTATGTTTAATTTTTCATAAATATTATACATTTCGTAATATAATATATAATTTTATAAAATCAATATTTATCAATAGATAAAATCGTAACAATAAACAGACCTTTTGTGGTTTATTTGAATTGTATATTGTTTGAAATTGTAATATATGTTTCAAATGATTAAAAGCGTACATTTTATCCATTTTCATTCAATAAAGAAACATTCTATCAAACGGTCAATCAGTGCAACTATTATATTTTATTTCGAAACAATTTTGTAAAAAACACTTTATTGTTTCAATTTCAAAATGAATTGACGTGGAAAACGAATGCTACATTTTGTAGTTTTCGAATGCTTAATCTAAACTTCAATTTATGCCCTTTCCGGTACATTAACAGTTCAGTGAATATTAATATTGTAATATATCCTTTGCAGGCGTTGATCAAATATCTAATTATTAGTATTTTGTTATAATATTTAAACTCACATTTGAATTTTGAATCATGATGACATAAAACTAATGTTTAATTTGATAAAGACAAATATTTTAATCGTTTGGCAAATTTTAATATTTTGCCAAATTCATATACCATCAAATATTGGAATTGATCACATTATAATTATGTTCGCAATTAACTTCAAAGATAAAAAGAACGGTCAAAATAAACCGAATGCATACGATAATAAATTTAAAAGCCAAAATAATTATTATCCCTGAATCTGAACATGCTCGATGAAATTTTCAATATCAATTTCAGACAATATCAGATAAAATTATAAGTTCCGAATAGGTGCTTGTAGCTGCAAATGTAAACGCGAAATTTTACATTCGCAAACTCTTTCAGTACATTAACCAGTTGAGCGAATATTATTATATCATGTTAAAATATCATTTGCAAGCCTCGATCAAAAAGCTCATTATTAGTATTTTGTAATGACTTGATTATTTTGTTTTCATTTTATAATAAGTTAATGTACCTTTTAACTCGAATTATTATAATAAATTTGCTCAATTAACTTCAAAGACTATAACAAAACGGACGAAATTGACAGAATGTTCGCCAACACACCTAAAATCCCAAATTATTGTCTATCAAACTGAACACTTTCGATGGATTGATGTCGTGTCACACATAGCAACTGTGAAAATAAAAATTTGGCGCAACTGAATCCCTCCCTGGACGAACAATTTTTATCACTTTGTAAAGGATCGTCATAAATTTGAAAAAAAACTTCAAAATATTTTTCTTCAAATTTATCTTAAAAAGTAAACGATAAAAAATTCTGAAAAAAACATATCTCACAATATTTTTCATCTATTCCTCACGGATGAAAATATATCCGCTAAAATATATTTTTTACATTTTATCATACTTATTGCCGCTTTTTGTAAATTTTTGATACATATATTCTTTTTTATATTTTATAAATTTTTATAATGGAATTTGTAAATCAAATATTATAATTATTGTCGGAATATATTTTAGATTCGAGTTTGTTTTTAAAATGTCATTTTTATAATTGCATATATTTTTGATGCGACTAGCAAATATCCTTAACAAAGTAAACATAAAATGTATGTGACAAATATGATGTCACAACATAAACATGGGTTACTAAATTCTGACACAAAATTTCGTTATGGTACATACCGTCAAGTTGAAAGACAAAAAGTTAACTTGTGTTAGATTTGATTATTTTCCGGTATATTTTGGGAATGATTACATTTGCAGTTGAGCGTGAAATTAATATATTCATCGCGGAGTGTTTCGATTGAAATAACGCGGACGGAATAACGCCGGCCCCACTGCTATTCAAACACAAAAGTATAGAGCGAAGGATCGTTAGCGCACTTCACCAAGTGCCTACTTTGTTTATATTACGTAAAATCCGCGCGCGCTCTCTTATAAATGGAGGAAGCAACGAGTTTCTGTCCGCTGACCCGATTCGCGTGCGTCTCCGTCTTTTTTCCGCGCCCGCCGACTCATCAGAGAGCCCTTGCTTCAGCAAATACAGACACGATTCGGCGTCGTCCTAAATTTAACTTCGCCGGCTTTCGCTCGATCCCTTAATGCCTTCCTCCTTCATTCTCTTTTTCCTCACAGACTACATTGCAAGTCCTCCGGTCTTGTTCAGCGCTTCCCCTTCGCTGCACCCGCTGTTTTTTTCTTATTACTTTTAATTCTCAACGCACTCGCTTTACTTTTGATGCTCTCCTGACATCTTTTATTTTCTGTCTCCTCTCAAAGCCAGGATTATTCACCGCAATCCAACAGGATTTTTTTCCCCCTGAGACTTTTGTCCCGTTTGTACCTGCAAAGCTAAGTGCGAATTTTGAATCACATCGTAAACATCATTCAAATTTTGCACCTGGCCGAATTTAATTACCTAAGTGAAAACGTGAGCTCAATGAGAATCATCCATTTCAAATTATAATTGGAGGTGTTAAAATCAGTTCAAAAAAAGGTACTGAATAGTGTGAAAAAATTGTAAATTTTTAAACAACATTTTGCAAGAATATTAACTCGGTGAATACAAAATAGTTAGAGGGGTAAATAGAGTGAGAGATTCGAGTTTTTTTTTCAATTTGTATTATTAGTGATATTAATTTATTATAACTATGTAAACAAAAAAATTAAATAAAATTGAGAGATAGAAATTTGAATTTTTATTATTTGTGACATTAATTTATCATAATTTTGTAAACAATTGAATTAAATATAGATGAATACAGAGAGATGAAAATTTGAATTTTTGTAAAATAAAACATATGAATAAAAGTTGGTGAGAGTATTTCTGCAAATATCGAAAATAACTTATCGGTTCTAATTACGGAATTGAGAATAAAGGATGGAAGGCAAAAAGAATAAGTCGAATAACGCAACGACCTATGACGTTATGCGTGCCACAACACAGCTGTTTGTAGCGATCAGTCGAGCAGCAACGCTTCTGCGAATACCGTCCAATTTACCTTCAATCCTCTTTGTATCCGAGTAGACCGAGAAGTAAACCGATCAGAGTTCATATAGCCAAAACGAGCTGCCTCACACTCCTATGATAATCAAACAAGAGCGGATTATAAACTCGCGGAGCCTGACTTTGACTGCATGTAACGGAGATGTTAACGTTCGACCTGGTCTATGTATTCATTACTCTCGTTCATTTTCCTCGAACGTCTTCTTCGGTAAACAAATTTTGACGTTAGTTGATATTGAAAAGAAACATAGCAGAATCACTCTCAAATATTTTCATTCTTACAATGTAATTGTGCATTTTTCTCCGCATTTTTCATTCAATTTCCGATCAATTTACAATCTTCAGAACTAATATACCATGACAAAATAATCACGACACCAAAATGATAATAAAAAGCTTCGACATTATTTTTATTACTATCCAATTTGTTCGTAACAAAATATTGTAATAAAAACGGGGAAAAAATAATTCTCCATCAATAATGAAACGCTGTTTTGTGCATAATTATGTCAATAAGGATACGAAAACAAACTTCTGTTTTAAAACAACAAAAACATACCAACTCTCAATTTTATCAAAAAAAAAAAAAAAAAAAAAAAAAAAAAGAACAGATTCATTCGCAGTGAATCATTCATACATCACGAACGTTTTTTTTTACGATTTCCATTATCCATCATTCTGGAACACGAAAATAACGTGGAATTAAAAATAAAGCTAAACGCGAACGCGCAGATCGAGCAATTTCAAAATGATGTTCTTTCCGGCGCAAACTCACAATTTTGAAATAGCATCGTGATTTGGCGATCACGTGTCTCGCGGTGGTTGCGGTTTCTGGGCGAAAACCCGGTTTGCATTGCACCTCTGAATAAATAAATCGGCAGGTGTATGTTTGCCGGTGATATCGACCTTCAATTCGGCGCAGGGTTTTGGTATAGTTTGCAGCGTCGCTTCGACTTTCGTTTGAGTTCAAAGTTTAGAAACCCACCGACGCCATTCTCGGTGCAAATGGAAATTGTTTTGTTGGAATCACTTGGAAACGTCGAAGTGCCTGAGATTATTCGAATGATTCGCATGTTTTTCAACGACAAAATATATGCGCGAGCCTGATGAAAACGTCTTTCCCAAAATTTATATTCCGCATTTAGTTTTGCAACAGATATCGATTTTCCATCTTCAATTTTTAAGCCACATCATCGTCCGTGAAACAAATTTTATTCCAGTTTTTTTTTTTGTTAGAATTGGAAACTCTATATTTTGTCTGTTATTTTTTTGAGAATTAATTTTTCAAACGATTCGATGATGGAATATGAATAATTTGATTATTTGAATTATTTAAAACAAAACTGTCCAGCGTATATTAAAAAATAAAAATGTCTTCCTGCCAACGGTTTAAAATGAGCAAAAAGTTCCGACATCTTGCCTTTTCAATAATTAAATTCTTTTACAAGCCAATGGTTCGTTTGTAACTTTTTCTTCACTTCCATGCATAACTGTTTCAAAACACATATTTTTAGTGGAATTTTTTTTTTCTTTTCGTTTTTTTCGTCTCCTTTGAAATTTCAACTTCATTTCCTGTATCTAATAAAATTTATTTTTAGCAAGAAAAGAATAACTTGATGAAATCTTATTGATCGTAAGTTCTGGGTGTAAATAAAATAACAAAAAAAATTGGAATAAAAGTTGAAATTTACGACGCAGAAATGTAAAATACACTTGACGTTTTTAGCATCCTTCGTATATAAAACACTCACGAAGATGACGTTTTTTTTATAACTCGGATTGACCGAACAACGTTTACAATACATATTAAAACATCCGCGCTGCACTCCCATGGAAATCGCTTTTCAGAAACGATGAATCAGTCAGGTTGAATGAAATTCGTCCGGACCACTTTCGTCGAAAAAAAAAAAAAAAAAAAAAAAAAATTGAATTGAAAAATTTTTATATGTATGCCTAGACACGTCCTTTAAAATAAGCCTATATTAACTT